>JAWQUT010000171.1:295039-320670 GCA_033807755.1 Ellobium chinense
GCACTACAAAATCTGGTCAAAGCGCTGAAAGTAGTCAGGTCCTTCAAACATATTAATGAAATGAAGATCTCGTGTTCATCACTTCTGATTAGTACACACACACACACTTAACTCTACCTCTGTTCAGACAATATCGTTTTCCAGGTCTGTCCGTAGATTCGTGGAAGTTAACGTTTATGCCCTCACAATAAATTGCAAAATTTGCAGCTTTGCATGCAGCTCCTGCTGCGCGTGTACAAATTGTATTCGGAAGTTCCCAGGTGTTTTCTAAGAACTCTCGTGATGAAGCTGAAGTAGAAGACCCCAGGTGATCTCCCCTTCAGCACCAGCAGGCAGACCATCTGTGGTCTCAAGAAGTCGCCAATGATTCCTCTCCGTCTGCCTGCATATACTTGGCCCATGGTGAAAAAAAAAAACAACCTCTCACATTAAATTATGACGAGAAATTATTACCAAAAAAAACCCAACAAAACTTCCTCTTAAGAATTCACTTGATACTTGAAACCCCTCAGGGTACAGCTAAGGCCTGTCTCTCTTTGAGAAACAACTGGCATCGGTTACAGCATTTTGTTTTGTAATTTTATGAGGATTTGAGGCTTTAAAGACTTATACGATAAACCCCACGGGTGTGAACCTCTAGCTCTCGAATCCCCCCAAGATCTCGTTGCAAAGCTCCTGTCTCGAGCTCTGTGTTTATGTTGAGAGCTTGCGCATTAACGATGGGATCTCTCACTATCGTAATAATTACATTATTGCATTGGTGCTAAATGCACCCTGACTAGCGTTCAACATGCAGAGTTAATGTAATGCTTACGATGCTAAGAGATCCCATCGTTATTGCACAAGTTCTCATGTATTAAAGTTACTTCATTCTCGAATTTTCAGGCTGTCCCCATCCCCCNCCCCACCCCACCCCCATCCCCCCTCTGAAATTCAAGACCGTCGTTCAATTATAAAGCCTGTCTTTATGGAGTAAAGGCTCACTGGTTTCTAAATTTCTAAAAATACGGAATAAGCTTGGGTAATTGCATATATTAATTCAGTATAGAAGGCTTACTAATTAATTAAAGTTATGAGCGACGAAAGAGCACTCATGCTTAGGAAATTCGTTTTTCTTTCCTTTACAAATATCATTTACCTTAAATTGTCTGCTCTAGGTTTTCTCATCCATCTTTACAGTGGTAAACATTCGTCCAACTTTCCTTCCCGCAGTCAGCTTCATCCGTCATCGCAGTCGACAAAGTTGCGAATAAAAATATTGTAATTATCCGGTGATTTATATCCCAATCAAAAAAGGGTATTGTGAATAAACGGAGGTGGCGATTAAGTGGCTCTGGATTAAGCAAAGTCAATTATCCAGCGTAATGAAACATTGCCATTTTTTTCATCACTACACTCGACTTCATGGTGAGTTTAGCATCATCCCTCAGTTTCATCAATATAATTATGAAACATCCGTTTACCTCAGTCCTGAGTGGCCGGGCATGATGAGCCGGTCCCCTTTCTCCNATCACGTGACACCATAGGGAAGCCATCTCTGTTGTGATAATCAGCTTTGTCAGACAAGAGTGATGTCCTTGAAAAAATCATCTTTGTGTAGGAAACATTATTATTAACTACGGATGATCTTGGCCTTCACTCGACTTTTGTCCTTTTCTGAGACTCGTCAACAATGCCTAATCAAATTGTCCACGGGGGAAGGAGCAAGTAATGGCATTACGTTTGGGAAATTCCACAGAAAGGTACTGTAGTATGTCTTTATCACTCGATTATGATTCTGTGTCCATTGTCATTGCGCACAATCTCAGTCCCATAGGAAGAACAGGTCTGTCGTGATAATGAAATTTGTCACTTGTTATGAGATGCGGTTGGTTGAGGGGAACTTAAGATATATTCTGGCCATCTGAAATTTATCAAATGGAAATGATGTGAAAAGAACCCATCACTCTCAGCCCTTGTAATGGCAACCCACCTGGAAGATTAAGATGACCCTTCAGGAACGTGCATTTGTAATTATTCTCTTTTTCATGTTGTTAAGATAATCAAGTCAAGATCTCGTATATCCAAACGTGCATGATGGACTCTGTGTCTAGACGTCTTTTAATGTGTACTGGTGTCCAGACGTCCATTGTGATCAAGTCTTTCAAACGTTCATTATGGTCTTGTGTGTCCATATATTCATTATGATCTAGAATGTCCTGACGTCCATATATATCAATGTGCTCTTTGTTGGAGTAAAAAAAGTAAATAAGATCATACATAAATAACACAGCAGAGCACCATACAGAAGGCCAGGTCTATTTACGGTTTCAGTATCTTCGCTTATAGCTGTGAAAATACCCCCCTTCTTTCTCAAGAAATGCAACTTTCCATATTATTACAATAAACATCTCGTCTTCTCTCTCTCTCTCTCTCTCTCTCTCTCTCTCTCTCTCTTGTCTGCATTCTCTCTCGTCTCCTCAAGATGTGCCAACAGTCTCGTGCCTGCAGGTTGCCGACAGTTCCCGCAGTAGAAATACGGACTAATGATCTCCTTCTTCAGGAATGAAGAGTTCCCCAGCTGCCCGCAGTCAGACTAATGAAGGATATAATATTCATACATTTTTCTTGTTCCGTCTGTCTATTTGCCGGTCTACAGGCCCGCTTGTGTATCTATCTGCAAGCCTGCCCTGCCCTGCCTATCTGCATGTGTGTGTGTGTGTGTGTGTGTGTGTGTGTGTGTGTGTGTGTGTGTGTGTGTGCCCATCTGCCTGCTGCTTACCAGACTGTCTGTCTGTCTGTCTGTCTGTCTGTCTGTCTGTCTGTCTGTGTCTCTCTCCACCTACCAGCCTACCCGTCTGGATTCCTGTCTACTTATCTGTCTGTCTGTCTGTCTGTCTGTCTGTCTGCATATCTCTGCCTGTATGTCCGTCTGTTTATCTGCCCACCTGCCTGCCTGCTTGTCTCTGCCTGCCTGTGTGTCGTCTGTCCATCCACTGCCTGCCTGCTTGTTTGTCAATCTTACCGCCTGCTTGCCTGGCTAGCTGTCTGCCTGTCTTATGCCTATCTATCTGTCTGTCTGTCACACGAAAAACGTCGTTGACCTTCTTCTCGCCTACTGTATCTCTTGATACCAGATGTCACAGTTTCCACCACCGGTCCTGTGTGCCTACAATAAACGACTGAACTGAACTGAACTGAACTGTGTAAATCTGGCAGTACTTTTCAGTATTCATGTAAAATGTCATCGTTCAACTGGTCCTAATTGAACAACAAACAACACAGTCGACCACTATAGCAACCCGCTTAATTAAAAGCAACATCACTTAATCACAAAATCCTCCTGCTTTAACACTACGGTATATCTACGGAAAATTACTGGATAATCGCAGCTCCTCTTAATCGCCACCTTTTCCTTGCTCTCGGGGAGTTGTGATTAAGCGAAGCTGATTGTAACTGTAGATAATTATCAGTGTTATGGTGGTTAATGCTAAACATTAAACTATCCAAGTAGAGAAAAGCTGCGCATTCACTTATTCAGGATTACCAGACCCACCACGGCAGATGTAGCGAGTACCATTTCATTCAAGGTTTTTATATATAAGAATCTGGGGCCGTATGCACTATGCTGTTAAGCTTTGTGCACCGGCGGAAACTGTAAGAGCATCAGTGATGTTTCGTGGGTTTTCCCGTAGTTATTGCCGGTGCGCAAAGTTAGACAGCATTGTAAATACGGCTCAAACCACATGCACACCTGAAAAGCTGAATGAGGTCCTACAAACCTGAAAAGCTGAATGAAAAGCTGAATGAGGTCCTATATATAGTACAGCGGACAAATGTTACTATGAAATCCGAAAGATCAAAAGACTTATGTTGGGTTTAAGTAGAGTTTCAATTTAGACAGAGAAGCCTAAGGCGTGGAAAATAAATGTGGCTTCTTGTTTCCTTTCGTTTTAGCGGTACTTTCGGTTTAACCGTCTTCATTTTAACCGTGGTCTACTGTACATATGAAACATTTATTTACACTATCTATCGATGTGGTTGTGATTGAGGATTACGAAACTGATGTCACAGATGTTCAAACATCCACTGTACCAAATTTCAAAGAAAGTCCTGTAAAGGATCAACTGAATAATAAGTCAACAACTGCCTTCAATCTTAGACCCTGATACTTCTCAGTCTATGACGCCTGGCCCACCAGAACCTTCATAGTCATCCACCTTTCCCAGCACTCTCATGCCTAACAAGTCAATATTCCCCAACAAAACTGATCATCACGTTCTAAAAAGTCATAGAAAATGCGCAGGTCCCCAAAACACTGAGAGAGACATGGAATGGGCCGTAAAACAATTCAATCGTAAGGTTATTGTTTTAGTTACTGTTGTTGTTGTTATTGTTGTTGTTGTTGTTGCTATTGCAGTCATTGTTCTTGTTTTTATTGCCGAGGAAGTGAAAGGAAATGAACTAAAGAAGGGTAACGTAGGAGGATTACTGTCAGCTGTAAGAGAGTTTGAATTCTCAGTAATAAATGTAGATCTACATGGAATGTTAAACAACAAGACAAGAAACTGATCTTTTAAAAAAATTAACTTGCATGGATGAATGATATACCTGCCATCTTTACTGGTCCAACTTTTCCAATCTGACTCCTTAATCTAAATTTCAGCAAGTTTTAATTTTTGTATAATTCAAGTTGGCTCTCAGAAATAGAGGGCCGCCTCTGGAGTTTGAACATCTTCCCATCCCTGAACAGTGAACAACTTATTCAAACAGTTTCATATGGAGGCCAAGACAACTGATGGAAAACACAAAGGAAGCAAAGTTATCATACTTCATACCACTAAGAGCTGGGCTCAACAGTAGCCATAGAGGAAAACCTTATTTCAGTATTAGCATTGAAAAGGCCTTCTACACTTTTAACAAATTTTTTTCTTACCATGCTTTATTGAAAGAAATAAGATACTCTGGCGTGGACAAGTCAAAACACCATGTACTCATAGAGCAAAGTGACCCAAGAAAACTGTACCCAAGTACATGAAACACCACAACATCCAAAAGCCTTCTTACCAAATGTTGTTTGATTTTTTTATATGTATAATTTCGCCCACAGTGGCTTAGAGAACTTGACCAACATCTTTAAGGTTGATGATAGTGATCATGAGTTTGTTGAACTTGCTTTCAATGAACCGGCCAAAAACAAATGTTAGGAAAACAGAGAAGAGCCTCACTTGCATGCAAGAATGGGAGTACATGCACTGAGGAAACTTTTCTTTAAAAAAATCCAACAATGCACTGCACTGTTTCAAAGGCTAAACCAACAAGCAACCCCCGTGTGATTTACCAACAAACCTCTAGGACACAACAAAATGCCTTATCAAACAGCATCACCAAAATTTCCGCGGAGGCAGAACTGTCAAAGATTTAAATGAATCATTACATTCAAGTATCAACCATCAGAGTTTTGTCTTTTGAGGGAGTTGAGGCTAGGCAGATATTGAGAATAACTGGACACAGAAACGAATACTCGGGCTCTAAAACATATCGTTCTGTACTTTTTTGCTGCACAAAAGAGAAAGTATTCTACCATTCTACAACAAAAAGTGTTCCTGTACCTTAGCCTCTGTGGGAAGAGATGAACATGAAGTTCCTCCCACATATGAAATACAGTAATATCATCAGACTATCACACTTTCACTTGACTACCCAAGACAACCATATCGTCATGCTCATAAGATAATTGCCGAAGTCATGTTTTTTTTTTGGCTGGAGAAGCTGTTACCATTGGTGCAGGGATCTGTCTATGGCATCATTGAGTTATGTGTGATATTTACTAACTGCATTTTAAACTGCTTGACCGCTGAATAACACTTTTACGAATAATGTTTGTGACGTTCAGTAATCAAACCAGCTTTTTCTTATTTGCTCAAAATGACAAAAGAATGACTTAGGCAATTATCTTATGAGCGTGACGATATTTCAATTCATGTGTTCTCATTACAAACATACATGGGCCTACCTTCAGTATCATCCGCTCCACTGTGAATATCAATAATCCAAAGTTTGTGAACAATTCAGTCCGGCCATCTTATTTTGTCATCAAGTCAGTTCAATTGTATTGTTGTTGTTTTTTTTTTTCTTTCAATACAAACAGTAAGAGGTGGCTGCTTCATTATGCGACATTGAACGCATCACTTTACATCAAAATATCACCTCCAAGCCATTGATTATTTGTAAGAAAGATAAGCGGGAGTGCTCCTTACTAATGTCTATGGTATCAGCATAGCCGGGACAGTTATAAACTGAAATTACAACCACATCAATGTTACATGCGTTAGCATTAATATCATTATTATACACCAGCTGCAATATGGTGTATGCTATGTTTATTTATTACGTTTTAGGAAGAACGGCATTTTATGAGCATCAATACTTTCTTGAATTCACATGAGTCATGTGCATATACAATAACTTCTTGAACGCGAATGTTACCTAAATTAAACACTTCGCATCACAAATGAACTAGTCTAAATTATTCCATTAATCAATGAAGATTATTATCTAGGCTACATGCAGCAAGCATTATATCTATATTATATCAAGTTGAAAAGTTATCATAAAGACTGTTATTACCAGCTACCACAGTATAATAAAATATTCTGCTGCTGCTCGTTATCAAAAATTATATTATACTCAAGTGTTACATCTATTGTAAACACTGCGCTGTGAATGTCGATTGTTACCATGCGGCGAACAGTGTAACGTTACAGGAACTACATCTGCTTGCTCTAGCTTACTGTGTTTTTCAAACTTTTTTCTGGACGATACTGTGGGGATGTGCTGAGCAAATATTATGTCAATTCTAGTCTCACAACAATTTCAATATTCTAGTCTATCTATTTGATCTCTGTTTCCGATTAAATTCTTAGTGTACTGCCCAAGCTCATTTTACACAAAAAATAAAGTCAACGATAATTTTCAAATTCGAGAGGCTTCTTTGCTTTAATGTGCTCATTGTTCCTTCCTTGTATCTATGCCTAGGCCATTTTGTTATAATTTTGGATATAGATCTAGGTCAGTAGTCCAAGCCTAATTTAGATTCTGTTTTCATTTCTCTCGCAAAAACAAATGCAGATCTGCATGATCTATGCAGTTCTCCCTCATCAATCTGAAACCAGTCCAACACAATGTGGCCTTTATATCAATATGCTGGGTCTAGATCTAAAACTACAAGTTTAAATCTTACACACATCTCTAGTCTAGGTTGTGTCTTTTTAACTTGACATCCATAATGGTTCTGTTCATAAAAGGCCTAGGCTTGCTTCAAAACTTTGTCGCGCCTTGAGATTTGTTATTACAAGAAAGTCTAGACTAGTTCTTAGGTTAAACCAGGCGTTCATTTTAGATTCTTGTCAACAAAATCGAAGTCAGAGAGGGCGAGTTTAGTCGCGTCTAGTCAGTCTAAATCTACGCTTCCCCTGACCAATGAGACCATCTCTTGTCCAGCTATAGGATGCCAATTTTACCTGTGTCAAGCTAAAACAGATGTTAGATTAAATCTGTTTTGCTCACCACAGCGAAACGCATGGATTCTCTAAGACTATGCTAAATCAAGGCGAGATCGAAACATGCGTCTATGCACAGACTAACAAAACAACACCTCAGTAGTTCAGCCGGCCTATCAATCGATGACACATTTACTGTATAGTAAACATCTAAAATAATGCACAGCGCGTCAGCATAAGGAAGACACTAGGGCTAATAGTGAAATTGAATAATCCTGAATTCACATCCCACTCATCGAATCCGAATGGCACTGGCAGCCATTAGAGTCTAAGTTAATCTAATGGCGTGGCTATTTTAGTCATCTCACGTAGTACTGGACAGTTATCGGTATCTAGTTCTCGATACTGAGTACTTTTGAGGCATTCAGTATCAAAGAGTACCAATAGTACAGTATTGAGTAGTTTGACATTTTTCGTTGCAAGCAAATTAAATACAAGTGTTTGAAGGACTAGGAAATTCCCCCTCTTTCGAACGGGACTTTGGTGACTAAATTTCCTGATAAAATTCATGCGAATAAACCTAAATTCTAAATCTCTAATTAAAGAGTGATGCGACTTTTTCGTTCCTAAAGTTCAGCCACATTCTTAGAAAAACAATGTTCAATTTTTTGGTCTTGCACTTTTCCCGTAAGTTCCGGTGCGCGCGGTGCTAGACCTCTAGGTGCTGTTCAGTGGCGTTCAAGAATCACATCATGGGGAGAAATCATTGCAAATAAAATTGTCAGTTTCTTTTATTTCATCCTTTGAATTCTTGCTTCTTTGAATGTTTTCGTTTAACCCGTGGCCCAGTCACTCGCCAAGCATCCCAAAAACACAACGACAAATAACAACACGTCATTTATGAATTTTTGACTGCATTTTACAGCTTCCTTACGGCGTTCTCGATGTCACAGATTTCAGCTGATATTTTTTATTAATATAGATTGTATGGTTTGTTATGACATGATTAAGCCAAACCTGTCCTCAGACAACAGTACAGGATTGTGGTTCTCAGCTGTTCCAGTATAAGAAATGTGTGGACTGTAGCTTTAGCTAGACTGTAATTTTGCACGAAAAGGCAAAACCCGGCACTTTCTCACTACATTTTATGTATCATAATGATCTCTTTGGATTTGGTATTATTTCTTACCATAAAAGATGACAAGACACATTTGGTTGTAATCATGTTTTAAATGAAGTTAAGTAATCGGTATCGATATCGGTACCCATAAAAAATTGGAGTCGCATCGATACCTAAAATATGGAATAGGCTCAACACTAATCTGAGGGCCAGTCGTGTAGCCTAATTGAACGCGGTAGTCTACCAGTCTCCTTACCTGTAAAAATATATTCCAACAATGGGTGCCAAAGTTCAGCATGCACGAGTTTTGCCCCGATTTCGTGTTAACAGATATGGTTCATTGCTATTATTGTATCCCTGTGCATAGGAACAGTTCATTCCATAGGAAATAAGACGTTGGATACGAAGTGAGACTGCCACTTCCGGGACGTACATGTGCATCCTAGCGCTGTTTGGATCAAGGGGTTAATCAAGACGTACGTCATACGTAGCGAAGGGGTTAATAGGGGAACCAAGAGCGTGCTGTCTGAAACGCATAGAAAGACTCTGGTCACAGTCGAGCAGTTTCCTGCGTCTAAACCCCGGTGGTCTACACATTATCCCATCTCAACCTGACAAAAAGAGGGGAAAAAGAAAACTGCAACGGTAATTATGAAAATCTCATCTCTCTTTTCAATGTGACACGTACTGGGCCCAAAAGCTCTCCACGCAGCCTTTTTATTTTTATTTTTTAACTTATATATGCCCACGCCCACTCCGCTGCAGCGTTCCGTCATTCCAGTGTCCATACAGTAGTGTTGGAGAAACATCAGGACCTGGAGAGAATTGTCCAAATAGCTGTCCAAGAAGCCATACTAGATCTATACTTGATAGGCTGTAAAGAAAATATTCTATGTAAACATCATTTGCTGCTTAAATTTGTCAAATAGGTATCTACAGTTTCGTCACGTGACCAAAAGATTGTCACTTGCACATTGGTTTGTTTACATGCCCCATATTGACATATTCATGCTGAATGGCGAGCAGCAATGCATGAGTATGTAAGACCATGTCAACAAACCACGGCTTTTTTTCCTTTCCTTTCGTATTTCCGTAGTTACTACAACAACAACAACAACAACAACAACAACAACAACAACAACAAAAATGGAAAGTGTGTTGTGGTCAGTGGTGGGCACAAAGCTCATACGTGTAAGTAAAGGTGAGATATTCAAGAAGTAGGAATGTAAGAATTGATTTACTGTGAAGTTAGAGTAGTCTCTGTGATGATATGGAATAGCACACTTGTCTTGTCTTGCAAGCTGAGAGATCTGGGTTGGAGTTTTGACTGGGATTAAAAAAAAAATCTGATTTAAATATCCTTCGGCCTTTGTTTCAAGAAATAGATCTTTGACCGTGCTTTAAAGAAATTCAAATAAGCAGTTTATTATCAATTAAGCACCCAGCTTTCCTTCATCTATTTCTAAAATGCCTTACCAGAATTCAGGTTTACAGGTCATAGGCCCGTAAATATTCTTTTGATTTGAGGTCTGTAAATGTATACTGTATTACATGTATTCTATTTAGAGGTTTTATAATGCGGGGCTATGATTTGCCTCCCCCTTCCTTCTTTTTACATGCCCTACACCCACAGACGAAGGCCCAAAAGAACACATTAAAGCATACTGAGAAGCTGTGGTAATTTTTTTTTGTTACCTGAACAATCCTTTTATGTAGATTTCTTCTTCTATGAAATCACCCCTGTAAACTTAACTGTTCTAGATTATGTCCTTCAATTTGATCGTCTTGATCCCCCCGTCTGATCCACTCCTCTGTGTAACCAATGAAGTGAAAGCACGCAATCAGACGGTGCAATAGTCGTTACTCCTTCAAATACATGAATACGTGTATTTTTCTCCTCACAAAGACAGTTTTCATCCTTTCATTCTGTGGACAACGTTTGAATGTCAGGTAAACGAAAATCCTGTATTCTGTATTGTCCGTATTTAGCTGTTGTCACAGGTGCCCAGGGGCAGTTAAACGATGTTAGATGTCGTTAAACAAGAGAAGCTCACATTTCATGGAAGCTTCTGACTGATGTGGTTTCAAAATCTCACCCGAGGTTTTTTGTTCCAAAAAAATGAACCATACACTTCAACCTGATCCGTGTGGATAGGTCATCGAGTAGAGAGGTCAACACATTTGAATACATTGAAGATATTATACTGGATGTAGGTTTCCAGATGGGTCATGCCAGGGTGGTATTCGTCCACTCCTGTTTTCACAACTTTTATCCTCTCTTCTGTTCCAGACTATCTATGTGAGGATGTGTCTAATCCTCTCTCTCTCTCTCTCTCTCTCTCTCTCTCTCTCTCTCTCTCTCTCTCTCTCTCACTTCTCCTAAACTTTTGCCAGGAACAAGCCTATTTTTGTTTAGGGGAGGTGGAGGAAGAGAAGACCGGGGTTTTGAGGAGGTATTAAATTTTTTTACCAAAAAAAATTTTATAGAGAATGAAAAGGGTTTTTTTTTTTTTNGGGGGGGGGGGGGGGGGAGACATCATAAAACCACAGCTGGAAGGCTTTATCCGCCTGGGGAATTTCATGTATCACATAATGGCTCCAGGGGTAATAGGAAAATTGTTTATAAGGAAAATACTTATTTTTATTTATCGCCCATCATTTAATTTCATATTATACATGAAACAATGTTGCATTTTAAGATAAATGACTATTGATTTATCTTGGCCCCAAGTATATTAAGTACAGCCGGTTCCGCTTACTCGCGATTCCCTGTAAACATGAATAAAATTGGTATTAAAAGGTGCTGTGGTCTTTTCGTGACTTCTTTATTGACTTGAAAGTAGAGTTTTCTTTCGCCTAAAAATGTTGTGAGTGAGCGGAAGCTGCGATTAAGCGAAAACGATTGTAACAAACTGGGGAAGGAGAAACAAACATAATAAACGACTCGGGAAACGAGCGAGTCGTGGCTGTTAAGAAAATTGAAAAGAAGTGGACCCGGTAGAGGGACCCTAGGCCGGGCGTGTCTCTCTGTCTCTGGCCTCAGTCTATCGTGGGAGGGAATGCAGTGTAAGGATTAGCTGTGGTTAATCTGGTCTGAGCAAACAGATGCTAGAAGAGTTCTTTCTCCTGCTTGACAGTCCCTTCAACAGGTCACAATGCTGAGCTGTCAACAGAGCACAATGGAGGCCATCAGTCGCCGTTCAAGCTTGTTATACTGGCTCGTCTTGGCTAGGCTTGGCCCTGTTGTGGTCCAAGTATCCTTCTTGTGGATGTGTCGGCACTAGCTACAACACGAGTGTATCTGATTTTTATTTTTTTTTCAGAATTTTTTAATCATTTCAAATATGATAGAAATGCTTATTGTTGTTGTTGATGTTGTTGTTGTTGTTGTTGTTGTTTTCGAGGATCTCATTTTCAGAAGCCTTGCATGATTGTTGACCATGCCTCTAAATGGCGAAACACGGGCAGCCCCCCAGGGAGCTGAGAAAATCCGACAGTAATCAGGCCGTCTGGGATAAAAATGGTGTAGTGTCACATCAACCTGGATACAACGAGACTTAAGACCACAATATTATTATTATTATTATTATTATTCAGTATGAGCGCAAGTCTAGAATAATCCAGGTGACACAATTTGGCACTACAGACTCCAAACTGGCAACCTTACTTTGTGCTGGTAGAGAAACATATATCATAATCGATAATTTTCCAAAGAGTGAGGTTAGACGACTAAAAATAACAGTATTTGCGTTTCCATTGATAGCAGGACGCCCTTTAAAACAGAAAAATTGAAGGGAACATTTTTTAAGGCATTTTCATGAACCACGTTCACCTCGCGAAATTCCCGTAAATTAGATCCTTGCGAAATATAAAAACCACTTCTACAGTTATTTTTTGACTTGTACATACTGTGTTCATATCTGACAGCTGCGCAAGCATCTGTTCACTACCACACAAACTCTTTTGGAACATGTCATTGTGAAGCTTAGCACAGAGAATTGAGTTTTTGAACTTTCCCACAAAGATTTAAAATCTGCTGGTTGCAGAGTTATTGCGCTTAGACTTCCATAGGAACTATGGCAAAACCTCAACAAGTCGAATTCAGGAGGACCAACTTAGAAAGTCGAGTTCTTGAGGTCAACTATGATACAGGGGAAGTGACCGCAGCGTTGCACAGAGTCGATGGTGAGAAATTCGACTACGTGAGGTTCGAGGTCATCAATTTCTAGCGTAGGTCAAATGAATATTTCGATACCGTGAAACCTCGTTTATAGTATGCCCTTAGTGCATTGAAAAAGTGTACTTAGTATTGAGATGTTCATATTATCGAGGTCCACGTGAAGGATGAAATGATAGAATAACAATGAATCTGTGCTTGTGAAAATCATTCTTGGTAAAGAGGTATATATTTCATTATTTGTGTACGTAGTATCGAGGTTCTACTGTATCATGTTTTTCTATCCTACTTCTCAAGTATTATTTAAAAAGACCAAAATTTCAGTGACCAAAATCAAAACCCAAACCACATGAAAACTGCGGTCTGCGTCTCTACCGATCCCGTGGTAGAAGGAATGTCCTGTGTTAGACGCCGCTATTGATGCAGTAAATTATTTCAGTTTTGCATCGAATTCTTCACGGGATTATCTTTGGATTTGCAAATTTGTAATTATAGTTTGACAAAAGGGCAGAGCCGCTAGAGATGGGCTAAAGCCACGCAGGGACAGATTGACAGGGCATTTCATTTTTAAGTTGACTCGATATCCTGGAGGGGGAGGGATGGAGGGACCGGAAAGCGACGGGTGAGAAGGGGTGGAGGTTGAGGCTAGAAGGATGGAAGAGATGGAGAAAATCGGTGAAGCTACAGACCTATCCGTTTAATAACAATTCATTGGGAGCATGGAAAAAGTCGCGATTAGTAGAAGTTGTAATTATCTAGAAGTTAAGTTTAAGAAAAGAAAAAAAATAACGGTGTTGTTTTTTTTTTAAAATTCCCGATTAAGTGATTATTGCCATTAAGGGGATTGCGAATAAGTGGATTAAATGCAGAATAACTGACGGTGTAGGAAAGTTGAAGAAAAGACAGTAGAAACACCAATGTATTTCTCTGAGTGCGGGAAGCATTAAGTGGTCTCTGGCATAAAATGTTTGAATTGTACACACTTTTGACAACGTACTTAATTTTTCACTTCCACTGTAATCTGGTGCAGCAAACATCACAAAATAAAATAAATCTACAGAAGCACTAATCCTTGTATGTGACGTCACTGGCATTACCAACTGCATCGTTTTTTGTCTAACGTGTTTATGACTGCATTACTTGTTAATTGTGTTACGCGCTAATCGCTGTCTTGTGAGAGTATTCTCCTGTCGATGGTCATTCGCGACATTCCCAAAATAGCTGTTAGTGCTTCTACAGATTTTAAACAAAATTCTGTGGCCTACACACTCTACTTTCTTCATAGTGCTTGGGTTGGTGCTAGGTCAGAGGCACTGTTGGGAGAGGCCTCGGTTGGCAATATCTAAAGACCCTCTCTCTCTTCTCTAAGATCAGTCCTAACTCTACTGATCCCTCACCCTAACCTTGGCCTTAATCTTAAATTAAACACAATCTAGAAGAGTTCCAGAATTTTACACTGGACATATCACACTTGTAAAAACTGGGATGATGATTTGCTCAGAATACGTAATCATATCATGAAATTTTCACTCTTCATCTCAGTTCAAACAATGAGGTCTGTGCAGCGCATCCCAGTGATCACGTGCCTAGGGTAACACAGCACCATAACTAATGCACCATTTAACACTTTGGTGTGCAATCATCCATGTCAAATCGAAAGAGAGCCTCAGTAGAATCGCACACTAAGGTGCAAAAGCTGTGGTGATTGTGATGTATCGTCCTAATCACGTGACTTCGTGGATGCTAAACATAGAACTCAAATGTATGCAAGATCAAGTATTTCTCCTAGACCAAGCGCTGACACTGACAGTATCGTTGGCATACTCTGGACAGGTTATTCAAAACTTTCAGTCGATTCTAATTATTTGAAGCAAAACTGAACCCATGATTTCGAATCAATATATGCATTTTATTATAAAACAATACAATTTGTCATCATGGTCACGAAATTTACAATAATGTACAGAGAATAATCATATGATAAAAAATGTGTAATGGGCATGGCATTAATTTAAATTTATCCGATAATTCTAAATAATCCATCTAATTTAGATAAAATTGCATTATATAACAGTTGGCAATGACACGAGTACAAGTAATGACAAATGCACGATACCACCATAGCAATAAATGCATACCACTTGGAAAGGCGAACTTCTATTAATTCTCAAAGTTTGCGGTAATTTCAACCCAGATGAATAAATAAAATGAGTGTCTTTGTTCGTAGCAGACTTTGAAAAACGGTTCACCTCGGTAAATCCATAAAACACATAAGTCGTCTATACATGGCTTGTTTCTGTAATTATTATGTAAAATTTGTGCAAAGACGATAAGCCCAATTATAATTATACGTTTTAACTAATAATTCCAGGTAAAGTGACGACAAAATAGGTCATATCAGTCGCAGACTTGCAACAATTGCCTGGCTCTGCTGCCAGTACAACTGTTCCGATGATCTTTGGGCTGAAATAATTTTTGCCGGCATTTTACCAAAATGAGAAGCCAAGTTTTTAATAAACTTAACAAAATGAAGCTATCATGCAGGATCCCATAACAGAAAGACACCTGCAAATATAGCAACCGGCAACAAAAACTCTCCATTCTATTATTGAGCAAAAGATGGCCCTGTTATTTTTTCTTCAAAGGTGGTCAGTAGCACAATTCAATAAATAATTCCCTTATATTTAACATTAAATGTTTTTGCTTTATCAGGTCCATTACGGGCGGTTAGTATTTCTAAGAACATGTATATAAAATGTTGTTCTAGCAGCTTTGTTAGCTCATATAATATTATAAAAAAGATTTTTTCAAGTGGGCAGTTTTTAATGCCGGTCGGTATATTTAGAGCTCGAATAGATTCGTATATCAATATTTTATTAACTTTGGCTGTTCCATAACAGACAAGTAAAGTGTGAAAATTGTACACCATCATCACTCACGTCACACACACTCGCGGCACATAATTTCTCTCTCTCTCCCTCTCTCTCTCTCTCTCTTTCTCTCTCTCTCTCTCTCTCTCTCTCTCTCTCTCACACACACACACACACACACACACACACACACACACACACACACACACACACACGCACACATTTACACACACATTCTGCACACACTAAACATTAACAAAACAAAGAGAACCATACATGATACATTGGCCTTCCATACTTCAATATGTCTAGATTAACTGTACAAAACTCTACAAATAAAAACATGTCTTTCCCCATATCAGATCCAGTTGTGTAAAACATAACATGTATAAAATGTTGTTCTGTACTGTATAGCAAAACAAATAAACAAAACGACTATGGCAGTTTTGTAAACAATGGCAAGAATTTTTGGATTTAATGCTGGCCATAAGAAAAGAAGAAGAAAATGTCACAACTATGGAAACCCAGTGTATCATTTATGCGGATCTGTTATGTAGGTTTTTCATACTGCACTGCCAGCACGATACTGGGACATAGAGATGAATAAAGTCATAACATCTTTTAAAACATCTTACTTTTTAGCAAGTTAAACTGACTTTGAAACATCGACCAAGTGAAATGCAATCTGGAGACGTAAACAATAAATTTTAAGAGGCAAAGCCCTTCTGAAGCATGTCATTTTCTATTTCTAGAAATAAAAGAAAAAAAAAGCTTAATTGTTCCAAATGAAATAGACCCGCAAAAAAAAAAAAAATAGTTGTTATCAAGCACTCGATTCCACTGAATTGCAGGTCTGCTTAACCGCAACAATTTTCAGATAACAGAATATAGTATATGCTTTAGTATAAAAATCGCTGGATAATGTGATTCAGTTCAACCACAATTATTTCCATGCTCCCATGGAGCTACCAATCACCACGCAGGGTCAGCCGGACTGCAGTGGAACTACGGAGACGTTCTCACATAAAGCCTGTGCGCTCCATCACAACGTCACCTCATAAACTCAACTCATGATTATCTTACATACTGGCCAGGGCATGTTGTTTCCATGATATTTCAAGGTATTGTGAAAATTCTGTCAATTTCTATCAAACTTTTATCAAATAATATAATTAAAGCCATTACACCTCCAGTCTTTTCTGTGAAACTGATCTGAGAGTTCGCGTTGTTTCCACTGCGACTGATGCATAGTGGAATGGTTTCAAACAAAATTATGAATGCTAATCCAAGTTTTCTAATTATCCATAATTTTTTTTTCCCCATAAAAACTGGCCTTTTGTTTTCTTTCGCTTAGCCCTGGTAATTTCCATATTTCGAAATGCCAACGGCAATTTCCATGAATTTTAAAAGATTTTTCAGCTCTGTTTTACACCCATTATCATCGTTTTGTAAATATCGAATTTTATGGTTGCCTTAGTTTTTAGAGATAATGACGCTGCATGTATAAATAAAATTATTATAAAAGCAAAAACTCTGATGAAAACATATTCCTTTTCCAAAATTTTCGTACTAACAGCATCATTTTGTTAGTTACACATTGTTGTGAGTTCTTCAAGACTGAATCCAGTACATTCACGTCTAGGGTTGGTCACATAATATCGACAAAAAATTTCCAATAAATTACACGATAGTCTGTCACAGTCCAATTTTAAATCATGGCTCTTATTCCGAGTGCATTTTGATCATCCATGCAGCAAAAACATCGTTATCATCCTCTCTCCTTTTGTTGCACGCAGCTCAAAAACAATTGTATGGCTTGCAACTTTGAAACATTTCTCGGTTTCAGCAATCCTGGCTACAGAAGGGGGTAAATCGGGACTAGTGATTTTAACAACAGGCAGACTGCTATAATTATTTTAACATGCAGTCTCGTTCTAATCTCAGTGTCTGAGTCATATTACAACCATATGCCTATTGTGCAATCAACCGAAGTGCAAAGGATTCGAAACCTTGACTAATGTACCTCAATGCAGCAAAATTAATGAACTTTGACAAGTGCATACTTCCAGTCGACTCTGGTTAACAGCTATCAGCTAAATCCCAAGTTTCGATTAACCAGAACAATTTTAAGAAAAAAAGAAATACCATACATTCTGCATGGGCGAGTCACTAGATAGCGCTAATTTCTTTTTACCGCAACTTTACTCTATGCCAGTATGGAGTTGTGTTTAAATAGAGGTGACATAATCTCAAATAGGTAGCTGTCCTTCTTTCATTTGTTATCAATGACAAGCAATACCTGTCATGTAACATTATGAGGACCTATGCCAGACTTTACTACCTACATACTATGATGCTGTAAAGTAATTTATAAGACTGAAGATTCAGACACTGGTCAAAAACAGAAACACCAGGTTCATGGCATCAGCTGCATCTGCCAACGAATTACTCTGCACATTACTTGCACCACAGTAAAGTGGTAACAACGGATGTTTTCCTCCAAGCTTTAACAGAAAATAAATAAATGAGTGAATAGATAAATAGATTTTCATTTTCTCAATGCCGTATACTACTCTATCCCCTGAATTCAGTCTTCTACTTGTTCCATTTCCTCCATCCATGACTGTTCTTATATCCGCTAGTACACCTTTAGACACGTGTAATTGAAATACAGTTCACTTCGCTTATTCTCAATCCGCTTAGATGGCAACTTCAACTTTTATCACAGCTTTAGAGGATGACAAATATCGAAATTCCTGTCAATCACATCTATTTCATGTTTAGAGACAGCCGCAATTAAGCGAAGATGACTATTTATTTCCTCTGCGTCGATATTTTAAAAGATATAAAAAATTAACAATTTTTTAATTGTCCCACGCTGTTGATACAATTATTTCTTGTCAAAGAATTGAATTACAGAGAGGCCATGAATAATGACAACATTTTTGGCCAAAAAAAAAACCCCCCGCAAAACTACAAAAAATATACTGACCATGACTGAAAACAAAGTAGATTGTTCGGTATTGATCTTGAAAGGTCTGTCTCTCGCTTGCTACATATTCCACCATGTAAAAAACTGTTTGCTCCTCACGCAACATTCTCAGTTATAAAACTTTGTACATTGACTGTGTGGTCATCAAGTTTTCTCTTGGAGTAAAACGAGCAAAACAAAAAAAAAAAAGGCAATAAGTATCTTTTTTTTTTTCACTAGGATAAAATTATCTTTAAATTCTTTTTCTAAATTCTGAATCATCCGAATTCTGAAATATATATCCCGAATTTTCTTAATTCTGACTTTGGCGCGTAATAAATTATCTGAAGTCTGAACTTGACGAATTCTGAATTTCCGAATTCTAAACTGTCTGAATTCTGAAAACAGAACAATTATTGAAGAGACAGTGGATCCATGGAGACAAAGAAAAATGGAAATAGTTATTTGGTAGGCGTCCAAGCTCGACGTAATTATGTGACACAAAATGGTTGAATTAAAATGTTTAAATAATACCCTGTACATTCGATTCATCGCAACTCCTCCGAAACATTAGAAAAAAAAATTGCCATTAGGGAGACGTAAAGCTTAAGCGGGACGTGAATAGATTTCAATTCATTAAAAAAAAACAACTAATGAAACTATTATCTTTTCTAAAAATAAAAGTTAGGATCAAAAGAAATTTGCAATCAATCGAACAGCGATTTAGCCGGGGCTGTCGAATTATATTGCACAGTAGATAAAATCTGTGGCCTCTCTTCAATGATCTCTATTTACTCTCCGTCTCACTACGGATCCAACTGCACCAGATCTACAGACACCAAAATCAGGTTCCGCGAGTTCTGTACCTGTCAGATACAGTCAAGGATATCTGTATAATGAGCTTAGAGTAATTACGATCCGCCCACTTCCGGTTTTTATTGGAGGAATCCATTTTGATTCGGGAGGATGACGGGAAAGTGTGTGTTGTGATAGACGGAGAAGAACTGGTAAATGTATAGGTCTAGAGCAACGCAGAAACGCAAGATACCGACATACATTCTTCTAGTTGAGTTATTCTGTACATTAACACTGCGCCACACATGACTCTGTGGTAACGTGTGGCCCCTACACTGTGCTTATTCTTCTTGAAATTTCACGAAGTTTACTTCCCTCTTGTGGCCGAGTATCACACTCATAATATCGATTCGCAAAATGCCTAAATCATGCATTATTTAGTAACCCGTCACCCTATATTTTTGCTCAAATTCACCAATAAAATTTTGAAACATGATGCACGTTTACTAACACCAACGAAGCCAAAGGAGCCGAAGTCTGGAATGGACATGTATTCTGACATTACATTGCGAACTGTCCAGATCATGACACGCATTCATTTGAACTCACAGCACTATTGACTCTAAAGAAACGGCACACTCTGTAGGTTTATTGTGGTATATCTTAATATCTGGATGGAAAAAATCCACTAAAAAGAGAAAAAAAAAAGACAAAATCGTTGGGTTTAATGTGCTGTGCGCATGCATGATGCGCGCGTGTGTTATCTGGTTGCATGTCTAATATTTAATACCTGGAATAGAACTATCAGCCGAGTTATCATGTTAATATCAATCTTATCTTGGTGCCCAGCATCCTGACGCTGAATCTGACAAGGTACGGCTAAAACTGCAGACAGTCAACTCAGCTTTATCGCAACTCGCTTAATCGCAACTTCCTTCGAATTTGAACATATTTTTTTTTCATCTTTGCAGATAGCGAAATACATGTATTACATATTCTGCATTAAAGTCATTGGATAATCGCAAGTTTCTCATAGTCACAACTTTTTTTCCAATTTTTTTTTTCTTCGTTCTGCATCTTGGTGATGGCTCTACGGCATCGCGCGCCACCCGCTAAATCGGGGAAACCCGATACGCGGCCATGTCGTCTGCTGCCACCGCCGGCCATGTTGTGTTTTCCATCATTATCATGGCGCGTTGGCGTAAACAGACGAGCTGATGTCTGAGATTGGAGTCTGCGAGGGGAAATCAGAGCTTGCCTTGCCTGCCCTGCCACAAGAGTTCCCATCTGATGACGTAAAGGCAATGGATGTAGTCTACCATCTAACCCCACAGTGAATGAAATTTTAGCGAAATCAACTGCTGACAAATGGCTGTACACAGAATTTTTGGTTGAAATCTGATGTCAGTTTCTGTGTCTGTTAAATGTATAATATGTGTTTTATGAATGAGATTTATAACACTGTACGGCAACGTAAAACAATTTCCCTACGGGTTAAATTAAAATACGATTTTATTTTGTTTTACTTACACTGCTAATTTTTGTGCCTATCTTCCTCTCCGTCCTCCTTCTTTCTCTCATTCCTGTCTTCCTACATAAAACACTGATGTTACATTACATTACACACATATCCTATCTCAATAAGATTTTTGCATCACTTTTATCTTTTGCCATATAATATTGGGACAACTCGTGAACCAGTATTTCCAAAGTGGCTCTTCCATAAACAGGCCCAGTGCACCTAAAAACCTAATTAGTTATTAGTTAGTAAAGGCAAAGATGTTGCATCGACTTTCTAAATTAGAATCTAGAATCCGATAAGGGATCTACATCCAGGTGGTAGCAAATGAGATAGATATCGGACGTTATTCTAATCCTTTTCCTACCTGACTGTCAAAGTGTCAGCTGTATTCAATATTTCACCAGTGTGAACAAATACCTCATACTGTTTTAACCAGGGCTTAAACACGTGCATGTTTATAATTGCAATGGAAATATTCAGGCCACTGATTTGAAGCACAAGCTGTCTGCATGGAGGCCAACAAAAACATTACTGCCCTATTTCAGTTAGTAAGCACACACCGCTTTGATTCATTCATCCGTAGTTTCTCTGATTTTTATTTTCTATGTGCAGGCATATTTCTTTTTTATGTATTTATACTTTTTTTTTTCCATTTCATCTTCACTCATTCATGTAAATATTCTCTCGTCATATTTATTTATAACTACGTTGTTGATCAGCACGTCACGATGCAACATATGCCTGAAAAACAAAAGCTGCCTATCTGAGCCCCTATTCTCACATCTCCACAAAATATAAAATATCAAATACATAAACAAATCAGGTCGCTTGATCGCAATTAATTTTTCATTTCTTCACCACCCAGAGAGCTGACTGCGAGCAAATATTTTTCAGATCATATCCTCTCCTCTCCTGTGTTTATGTCATTAAATAATATCCATTCTCACTGTCATCAAAACCATCTGAACAATGGAAATATTGACAGGAATAATAACAAAAAGAATATTTATAAATAATATAAATTTGCCCTCTTAGTAAGAGTAGAAGTCTACATATTTCAAATAATGCCTTTATCTCAAAAGGGGGAATTTTCTGCTAGATCCTGGTTAAAATACACTGATTAAGCAAGAAAAACATTAGACGTGTGTCCAGTCACGGGATCACATAAATACTTAAGATTCAGTACTCTGAAACTGAAAATGTTGAGATTAATCCGAAGCTGCAATTATGCGGAAGCTGCGATTAAGAGAATTACGATTGGACCGTATAAACCTGATGACATGAGTTGAGATAAACCGCCTGATTGCGTACGTACATGACTGGGCCACGACTTACAAACTGATGTGACTAAGCGATGCAGGCAGGCAGGCAGTTTTGGTCACAGTTGGCTTAAGGTACAATACAGCAGCAAAACCTAGGTTTACCAGAGAGAGGAGGGGAAACAGGGGGAGGGTTCAACGGCTGTTACATCTTCGACTTTATCACACTCTCAGAGCTGCTATTCTTATAATATATATATATGTCATGATACTTTTCTGCACTCCCCTTGCTGTTGAAAAACATTCATTTGACATGTACACCTCAACGTTGACGCAGTCGTTAGCGTAGGTAGTGGTTGCCGCAATGCAAAGGTAAGGTGAGGTCATATGACGCAGGCATGAATCCCAGTGAGTGTTCTATCTATGCAAGTTCTAAAAAACGACAACGTAAAATTTACAGTTGAGGGAAAACTACTGAATTTTTTATAATAGTTTGACAGGTGCATAGTGCGTGAATTGAGGCCATTCGTAATTCTGAACAGTTAAAGTAATCAACAGTCGACTCCGCATAATCGAGACTCTTCAGGAAAGTCGGTAAGTTTCGATTCCGAGAAGTTGAGCTTATCCAGAAACTTTTATTACATTAAAAAAACGGGTTTCTGTTGTCCGAAAAATGTACCAAGTAGGCAAAAGTTGCGACAAAGAGACGTACGATTAAGCACAGACAACTGCACCCCTAAAAATGCAAAATATCTCTATAGACAACCCCTGTGTCATTTTATACTGGAAACATACTGATGAACTGGAAATTTAATGTCCGCTTGTTTTGAAAGCAAAAATGCTTCGTATTCAACAATTTTGTTCCAAGGTGGAATGGCCAGCTGAAGAGAATTGTAATGTAGTCTAGTAAGAGATCCCGCACAAGGTCAAGGACATTCGAGATGGGCAGAGCATAGTCAAACTGAGAAGTCACGTGGCAGCACTGCATCAGACGAGAGGAACTTAATAGTAATGTTGTCTGTATATTCAATGTCCGTCCCCTATGGAAAGGTGGCCCTGTTTACAGATGGTGACTGGAGGAGGCTACACACTGACTTTCTACTTCCTAAGAGGCAACTTTGCATTTCCGGTCTTTCTGGAACCAAGTTCATATTTTGTTAATTTGTAACTAACTGGCAAGTGGCAGTAGTAAACCAGTCAAACTTGAGCAGGCTGCTCGTTTATTTTGTACGGCAGTGAAATCTGTGGATGTGGCCGTGTTGCAGTTCCCAGATAATTATAAATGGGCGAAGCAGATCGTCCATCATTCGATGCTTGACTATCGCAAGTCAACAGTTTGTAATACTGAGACACAGTAGTAGGGGAGCATTTGATGGTCCAGGTAATCTAGATAGAATCTAAGCATACCGCATTCGTGGAAATTTCCTGGAATTCTGACACTTTTCACTTCTTGTTCGGAAGATTTTGTTACTGGCACGGTTTAAATAAACAGAACAACTGAAAAAAAATGTTGATGTTTCACGTAGATTGAAAACATTGGCGTCAAATGTTGCAGAGCAGCAGTGACTTGAAATCAGCCAACTCTAAGTCACCGTGAGTCATTGTAGAAAGTATAAAAACTTCTCTCTCTGCTGGACCAGTGCAATCACGAAACAAATTGTAAAATCTGTTACTAAGAATTGGGTCATCTCCGTTAACCTCACCTCCACGGGAGCACGGAAAATGATATCATTAAGGACAGGTTTTAGCACTGTGATAAAATTCTTAGCTTTTGACATTTCCAAGGTTTTTGAAAAAAAAAACAACAACCAACCTTATTTATACTTAGACCCATGTAATAGCGAGAGACAGAACACTGGGGTGAACAAACATGTGTAGAGAGTAACACACATTCGTGTCAAGATATAATAAAAACTACCGTCTCTATCACTTTCAAACTTACCAGGCATGAAGCCTTCACAATGAAGACATTTACATAACAGAATAATTCAATTCCATTGATATAGATACATTTTTTAAAGATATTTTTTAACCAGGGCAACGATCATAGGGCCATCTTCAAGTATAAACAAATGTAACTTTTTAATTTCCACAACGATGCAGTTCATTTCAGTACAAAAATCAGGAAAAAGATGTTTACTGTATTTGTAGGTCTGTAAAGTTTCAAAGTAATATGTTGAGTAGTTTTGTTGATATCTTGACACAACTATGCAAACAAACCTACTGTATATCTATATTAGCACTGAAACCAGCTCTTTAAGGGATTTGCCAAAGTCCGGCGATCTCGATAGAATGTATGCCATTCTCTTATCTGACAAGTGGCCCGCCCAACTGGACTCGCTGGAGAAATTCTCCAATCGGACACGTACGTAGCCATCTTGAACAGAGGAAGTCTTGCCAGGCGGATCTGGTTGCCATTATCCGGACTGCCATTAGGCGGAATAGACTGTGTGAAGCAACTGAGTAGTTTGATCCATCCAACAGATATGAAAAAGGTCGGCTGCAGTTCAGTTTTTCCATGTTGCAGGGCATGCAGCACTAATCTCTTTCGTGGTAAAGTAAATCTATTTCAAACCATTTCAAGTCTCAGTGTATCTCTTTGACTTGCTGTTTGTAGATTCATGCTCTGCAAACAAATGCAAGAAAATTTAACGGGCAACAACCAGCTCAGGAACACTGTCTTGTTGCTGGACGTTACAAGAAAAGAAAAGTATACCTCCTAACACTTTCGGAGTCATCTTCGGAAATTTGTAGTCAAAGTTTCAAACTTTTTCCGTTGAAGATGAGAGAAGCAGGCGGGTCCAGGTTCGTCCTGAACAAGTGAGTCGAAGCGATCAGATACTCGAGTCAAAAGACGAGACCTTTTCTCAATTTCCTTCTCAACGAGTGAGTCCAAGATATCAGACGCCCGGGTCAGGGAGGAAAGCTGTTCTCAGATTCGTTCTCAAAGAATGAGTCGAAGATATCAGAGGCCCTCCAAGACGATGGCTCTGCCCAGCTTCATTCGTATGAGTGAGTCGAAGCAGTCAGAAACTCGAGTCAAAGACTAAAGCTATGCTCATCTTCGTTCTGAACTGTGAGTAGAAGATATCAGAAGCCCGAGTCTAAGACGAGATCTGTTCTCAGCTTCGTTCAGAACAAGTGAGTCGAAGAAATCAGATGGGAACTGGCTGGCTTTATGAGGCATCGACGCGACTTAGATGGGGAGGGGGGGGGGGGGTGATGGGACATTGTGAAAGAAAGAAGGGATGAGTGTTATGTGTACTGTAGGACTTGGGGTGGGTGTAAGGAGGAGATATGCCCAAGGGAGGAGAGGGGAGAATGATCACTGGGCGGGGTGGGCATGGAGCCACTGCTCTGACAGACGTACCATTCGCTAAGGCTGGTCGGGTGATGGGGATGCGGATGGTGAGGGTGGTGGGACAGGAGGGGGTTG
>JAWQUT010000171.1:323517-335519 GCA_033807755.1 Ellobium chinense
AAAATAAAATAAAATAAAAGCTCTCATTAAGGCTGACGCTGATGCGCAGATTGCATCGAAAGGCCTTCAGAAATGTAAGTGTTTTTCCATTGGATTACTAAAATAAAATAAAATAAAATAAAATAAAATAAAATAAAATAAAATAAAATAAAAACACACATATCAATATGTAATGTGCCGGAACCAATGTGTTACACGCACAGCAGGCCAGCTATTGTTCAACACATGTTTTAATGTTTCAGATGTGGCGTAAAAATAGCTCAGAGATTTATATCTGTAGCATTAGAAGACAATGTCTATCGCTTATGTGTATCAAATTTCAGCTGCATATCGTCTGAAATCAATGAAATTATTGAACTTTGAAATTGGGTATTTATTTTTAATTTTTTCTTTTTTTGCCACTTGATATCATATTCTGAAATTTATCAACGAATCCCAAAATCCCAACGTCTTTCAGGCTATCAACCATGGACCAGCCCACAAAAATACCAGTCTCTGAGGGCTCAATAAATATGCACCCTTTTCTCTACTTTAAACAAACAAACAAACAAACAAACAAACAAACAAACAAACAAACAAACAAACAAACAGCAACATTGTCTTCTCCCCCTCCTCTTCCCCCCTCCGCCAATTTCTTTTTCCGTTTGTTACTTCGTTTCAATCTTCTGTTCTTTCATTTGTATTCACGTCCTTAGTCCCACATTCGCTCATTCTTTCCTCTATTTTAAGTACACATACAAGATGTACACCTAGATGTTGTACAGAAGGACCGCCTGTGAAAAGCCAAACAAACCGACGTGTGGAATTAATATTCTCCAAGGGAGGTAAGCAAACGATCCTGCCCGGGAGTAATACAGAAGGTGAACTGAACGTATAAATGCCTAGCACCTCCCTGTTGAATCCATATAAATTAAGAAAGTTATATAAAACGGTAGACAAGCTCTTTCATGTGGCCGTGTGGATTCAGACAAAAAACATACATGTGTAAATGAGAAGCTTCTCTTAGGTAAGCAAATAGATGTTCATGTAGCTTACTTCCCTTGGCTGTTCCTCAACATAGTTTACGTCCATGAATGGTGGGCCGATTCCATGCTTGAAGTATCGATGCGACAACGAATACCTTTTTGAATAACGATACCGAGGTCTAGTATTTTACTTTGTTTTATACATAAGGGCAGCTACTCGATGTCATGTGTCTCTCCTGCGGCGATAAATTATGCAATATCCGAACAGATCATCAAAATACCAAAATTTAATGAGATATGCCAGGTCTTGGCATTTTGTTTCAAAATTACAGCGTAAATATAACTTCAGTTCACACGTCTGTTTCACTGGAAAAAGCTGAAAAAAAAATTACTGCTGTCTGGCGGTAGGTTCATCTTTATGAGGCTCGAGGGCTTGCCCAAAAAAACGTCAAATTATTCGATACTATGTGTCGGATACTCGCGGATACGAATCGAGTACTCCGTATCAATACCTGCCCAGCACTAAACTCCATATCATGTCGACCTCCAGTTTTTCGACTTATATGTTTCTGTCTAAAAAAACAAAAAAAAAATTCTGTTTGAGTTAGGTGTGCTCATAACACTAATATAAATTTCTCTCTCTCTTTCTCTTTCTCATCCCCATCCCCCCCCCCCCCCNCTCTCTCTCTCATAAAAGTTATAACAGCTTCATATCCCAAGGCCAGACGGAAATAGATCACTCTCAGTTATTATGCATGCACGGTCATCCGGGTATCGACAGCCACAACTCCAACAATCATTACATCCGCTTTCTACGTTTTCCATTGTCAGAGGACTATGATTGGCTGATATGGTCTGTTACATTGGCTTTCATTGGCTGATGCATCTTTTACTTTCGGAAACGAGATTTGCTGATGCAATCACACCATTGTTTACATTTACATTTTGCTTAAAACGGAAGTGAGCTTTGCTGGAGTTGGCTAAGTAAAAAACGATCTATGGATTTGCAGAAACAAAAGAGGAAATGAGACTAAACACAGTGTGCAGCGGGCTGGACACGAGAGAAGGTCTAATAAGAGTACATTAGACTCACTCGGGAGCTCTGGGGATGGAAAAAAAATTCTTTATACTATAGAACAAAACTAAGTGGAGGCGATCACGTAACGTCTACGCATTTCTTTACAAATCCAGCGACACCCATGAAATTTAAGACGCAACCATGCTCGTCGATACTCAATTTGTCCATTTAGAACGGCCCCGTATTTAAAAAAAAGAACAAACAAAAAACAAATTCATCTTTGTAAAGCTTTGTACAACCGCCAGTTTAGAATTCGCTGAAACAAAAGTTGCCATGATGCTTCCCATGGTCAGAGTTCACAGGCTGCACCACTTTGCTGCCTGATGTCTGTAGGCCTCTATGCCCTGTATCGCTGTTCAGGCATTGGAAGCTCATTCGAAGAATGAGTAATATTACCAATACAGTACTTCTAAATGAGGAACAATCCAGCATGTAACTCTGCTTGCCTGTTTTTAGTTCTGAAATCGAGTTCTTAGAAATGTGGATTACGATCGTTTTGTTGTTGCTGTTGTTCTTCATTTGTTTCATGGTCCATGGTCAGAGGCGGATCGGAATATTAAGCAGACGGTGGGTTCTTAGGCGATAGTCACTGTCTGGTGGAAGCAGACTGAATGTGTAACGGAAACACTGTCATAGCTGTCAAAAGTACAATGTAGATTGGTGCTCTAAAACAACTGTTTCCAGAAATAATTATGTATAGGACCAGTTGACAAATTCAAGATATGGAAGTGACAAAGAAGAATAGACAAAAGGGTACATAAAAGAGATGTAATAGACGAAAAGTGTAAGTTAAAAGCACGAGAAATAATGAGAGGAAACGAGTGAGCAGCTGAATCAAAGAAAAAAAAAACAACAACAAGAAACAAAAGCAGAAGGAAAGAGAATAAAACAAATGGAAAGACGAATAGTAAATTTGATGAGCAAAAGAGCTAGAGAGACGGAGAGTTATGGGAGAGAGGAAAGAGAGAGAGAGAGAGAGAGAGAGAGAGAGAGAGAGAGAGAGAGAGAGAGAGAGAGAGAGAGAGAGAGAGAGAGAGAGAAAGAGAGAGAAAGAGAGAGAGAGAGAGAGGCCTCCATTCTTAAAGGCCAATAGAGACATGTGCAAGATATCGAGTCTAACAGGATGGAACGACCTCTCAGATATTGGNTCGAGAGGGAGGAGTGTAGTGTTATTACCCTAGTGCTACACTTACAGACCTATCGAGTTGGCGAACAAAGTAGTTCCACGCAGGTGCTGCAAAAGATGAGTTGATAGATTTATGTCCTGGCATTTAAGGGGGCTCAGAGCTAAGGAAACACACTGAAAGGAACAGTCTAGATTTGTTGTTCTTGTTGTGTTTATGAGTTTTGCTATTGTTGTTGTTGTCGATGTTTTTTGTTGGTGTTGTTGTTGTTGTTGTTGTTAGTGTTTTGATTGTTGTTGTTGTTGTTGTTGTTTTTGTTGTTATTCTTCTTCTTCTTCTTTATCTTCTTCTTCTTCTTCTTCTTCTTCTTCTTCTTCTTCTTCTTCTTCTTCTTCTTGTTTTGGAGTATCCCCGATAAAAGCCTTGCTGACAAAGCGGTTTTTGACGCTTTGGGAATTTTGGTGCGCCAGTCATGTCGTTGATATTGTGTCAAAACCTCAGACCTCTAGCTCTATTATTTTAGTGATACCATGACAATATTGCCAAATATTTAAATATGCAACGCACCAATGACGGCGCATATCGGGAAAATGCGCCAATATTTTTTGGTGAAATTTACTGCCAGATAAGCGTCTTTGTCAGCTTGAAAACTTGAGAAAATTTTGGCTCTTAACGGAGACAAGCCAATGTCCGACATTTGCGTCAAGCAATGTCAGTGACTATAACCAACAAAACGTTTCCTTTTGAACTGTAGCTCAGTAAGTGCTGACTCAAAAGGCTGAATTCTATTACATATCATCACACCGCATTCACCAGTAGAAATTACCTCCAAACAATCGCTTTGCAAAGTTCATATCTATGCAAACGAGACATTTTTTTTTTGCGTCTCTTGTACAACTGAATGTTGGCCTTTATCGGAGTACTGCATGCATTTGCAAGCCACAATGTGCATTAGAAGACCATAACATGACCTAATCTTTTGTTTTATCCACTACAGGGTAGATGGAGAGGAGACAGGAGATGACCTTCTTTAAATACCGTGTACGTGTGTGAAATCCAGTGGTCTTGTTGATACTATCTTTAATGGCGCATCTGAAAATGTTGATGTTGCTGATTAGGTAAAAAACAACAGCTGCGCACAAAACAAGCAGAGCTAGCAAGGGAAGCCATAAGACTCGCTGTGGGAGTGAAGACGACCATCCATCATCCATGTCTTTCTCTTCATTTCCACAAGCCGTTTGAAAGCGGGGATCCAGGAATTTCAAGGCACATTTGTGCACTAGTGCCAATAGCATCATGTCGAACCAGGCATGGAGCAAGTGAGCAAATTCTGTTATCAGCTCGAACTGATGTGTGTGAGCAGTTTGGTTACGGCACACGTGAGTTAAATTACTCGTGAAGGACCCAGATAACAGCTCATGAGCTACACACTCCCGCCTGCCAAGACATGCTAACACATCTGTGCTATTCGCTGGGGTCCCACCAGGCTCTTGACCCTTTCGGCCCTCTCATCTTCACCTCGACAACCCTATCCCTCTTTACCTTGATACGCCCCTGCTGTGACCCTGCTGGGATACCTGCGGGTTTGCTAAACAGCCTTGAGTGTTCAGCAAATTCCCCCCAGTTTCGAAGGCGTTGAGAAGTTCATTTAATCCTGGTGTAACTATGTTCTCCCAGCCTCCATACATGCCTTCTCTGTGCCAATTCACGTAGTGCGCATTTCCAAATAACAATTAATTATAACGAACAAATTCTACAACTTTCTCATAGCAAACTGAATACTGTCAACTTTGCTTAATCGCGATTCCATGAGAGCGTGGGAAAAGTTTTTATTAAACAGATAAAGCACTCAAGTGGTGCTGGGTTTTTTTTCTTCTTAAACTTCCTACAGAATATATTTTCTTTCTGCGAAAATGTTGAGGGTAAGCGATAATTATGATTAACGAATCTGCGACTACGGGGGAATCGACTGTGCCAATATTATTTCGGGTGCTCTGGAAAAAAAATTTTAAAAATACCTGATTTGAAAATTGAATAACTTCAATAATTCAGTTCTCATCCAACTGAAATTTAGCAGATATATGTCTGTTCGAGATACAAATGTAAAAAAATATGTAGGTGTTATGCTTATGTCACGGCTAAAATTTCAAAACACATGTCTAATAATAGCTGTCCCGTCTGCGTCAAACGCAATGGTTTCCCGGCTCGTCATTTTTTAACATGTGTTTTTAAGTTTTTCATTTTTTTTTTATTTTCGTGCGTCCATAGATTGTCTCTGTTTGTAAATGTACTTTAATTTCTTACCCATTCTCTTTTTAACTCTTAAAAGTTCTTGCCTTTTCAATTCAGTAAACAATATTTGGGGAGCAAGAGGACACAGGTATAAAAAAAAAAAAAAATCTTTATCTGAGCTTACCCAGGACCCCCCGGAAGATCAGGGCTGAGGGTTTGCAAATCTCGGTTTAATCTCTTTGTTCTCAGCAGACCAACTGAAAGCCAGTAATAAAGATGCCTTGCACACCTGTACGCCGGTACTCCTGATAGTTCTGGGGCCAATCGCCCACATTTGTGCGACTTTTGTACTCTCACTTACACTTTCCATAATCCGAAAATCGAAAGTTTGTTTTACTGCCTGACTGTGCATCTGTTTATTAATAATACGGCTTGATTTGCTATCAAATAACAAATAACCCTTACGATGTCTGTATCACTATCTCTTGACTTCCATGACTCTGTCTGACCTAAGCCTTCCTCATACCCGCACTCACCACATGATCTCCACTACATTGCTGTCTGATGTTAGATATTTAGAGAGAGCTTGCTCAATAGAGAAACAATCTGCCGCAAGGATTAGCAAATATTCTCGTCAGATATAGTATAAAATGGACAATCGGAATCAGCCAGTGAGATAGAATAATCCTGTATGTGTCGTAGTGTCCTGAGAGCAAGGCTAGAAATTGTGAATGACTGAGTAATGTTTATAGTTATTGGTAAATACAAGGATTTATCATTGGACAACAGAACTGCCAAGTAAATAAAAAGTGAGCGTTGACTGGCCGTGTTTAGCTACATGGAAAGCTGTGGGTTGTTGGTTTTTTAAAATTATTATTATTTGCTTGTGGGAAAGCTCAGTTGGTTATCTCTATAGAGGAGTTTACTGACTAAGATCCACACATCACAACTGTGTAAAGGGTACCAAACGGAGCAAATCACCTGGCAAAAAAAGATCATAAAGCTACAATGTGATATGAGAAAGATCATAAAATATTTAAGACGCGGCTTCGTCATATACTGTAGAAGTATTGTTGTGGTTTTTTTCCGCAAGGATCTAATTTTCATGAATTTTGTGAACTGATCTTGACTCGCGAAAATTATTTCTAGCTGATAAAAAAGATTCCGTTCAGTACTTTCTCCACATAAGAAACATAACTGCGATTATTTTTATTTATTACCGTTCATTACAGGGACACATACATAATCATATAGTATGCTGGTGGTTTGTTTTTTTCAAGCGGTACAAAGTAAAGCCAGTAAAGGTACAACTTTGGCGATTTCTAGCGCCAAACTTCAGAAATCAGGCAACGATGGAACGAAATACTTACCGAGATATACTCTGGACTTCTGAGTTACTAGTATACAGACATAAAAAAAAAACCATGGTGGGCTTCTTAAATATAAATTTTAGTGAAAAGCTATCTCCGACTTTTCTCGAAATTTAGATCCTCGCGTAAAAAAGAAAAAAAAATCCACACTTTTACAATAAGTGCAAAACAAAACGTTTGTTTACCAGTGCAAATGCTTCAGTGTAGAATGAGACTGCTATTCCTTCATTACGGAACCAGATGAGGACAGATGACCCAACCGAAATATTTGCTTCTGTATGGGCACATATTCAGCGATGATGACTACACATGTAGTGCACCGGTGCCTACCAAGGCAATTCCATTATTATTATTATTATTATTATTATACACTCGACCCCGCTTAATCGCAACCCCACTAAAGCACTGGAAAAGTTGCCATTAAACAGATAGCGCGATTGAGCTACGCTTTTCTTTTTTTTTTTTTTTNTTTTTTTTTTTTTTTTTTTTGAGATATACCAGAGGATTGTTTTCCTCAAAGAATAAAAAAAAGACAAATGAGCAAGAACTGCTCTAATGCGGATTGCATTTAAATGAAATTAGTTAATTGGATAATTTCCAACGTGCATTCCAGGCAGTACCCAAGGTTTAAGTGGCATGTAGCAGTAGGTGTGATCATGCACATTGTAAGGGAGTGAGACAGAAGGTAAGTAAGATCTTGTATACTTATTATAGGAAGCAGAACAAATAGAGTGTAGGCCCCGTGATAACTGGGAGGCCGGTTGCCCTGGGAGAGCGGGAAGGGGGCGGAGTAGGGGTTGGCGTGGTTGGGGNGGGTGGGGGAAAGGGGGGAATAATGTAGAGAAGGAAAGAAGTTATGAGGTGCAAGGTAACGATGGTGTTGAGGAAAATGATAATGATAGTTTTCATTGTGAGCAGTAATGCACTATGCCCTTACTCACCCATACATACAATTACTGCGCTGATGGGATCTTTCCCTGCACAGTCACTAGTCGGCAGGTTTGCCTGGACGCTAACGTAACGGAAGCCTTATCATTTGCTCCAATACGAGTCTAGTCTGGCGTTGTCTTACCTCCTATCTACATATTTCAACGATAATATTCAAGTTTAACAAGTTTAACAAGTTAATATTCATAATACGATACGTCAACTAATCACGTGGTTATTTTCAACATCTCATGTATCATACCGTAACAGACATTGCCAGTTTGCCTGTCTCATTTGAGTGAATTTTTTTAGAGGAAAACAAAAACTATGTTAGACAACGCCGGAAAATGATGCCAATCCCAACTTAAACCAGTGACTTTGTGATTTATTTGTCTATGACATTTGATGAATGTGTTGGGTTGTAGCATCCATTAAAAACAACCCAGTTTGCAAATTACCTGTATCTGAAATGGGCAAATTGCTTTTGACTGTGATGACTTCTGTGATAGTCTGTCTATTTGTATGCTAATAGTTTCCAGTGATAGCTAGTCCACCCACATGTTGTAACTATTGTTACAATGTTAAATAAAGATCGGAATCTGATTCTAACGACAACACCGGCCTGAGGGTGGAATAATCTCGCTCATTGTTTGTAAATGTAACGAAATGTAGATTCACGCGTGTCACCTCCGGTAACATCTTTTTAAGTATGGTCATGTGGTCAACGCAAGACACCGTAGCTCAACGCTGACTCAAGATTCCATTATGTTATATTTCGCCTCATTTTTCACATAATTATTCCTCTGATGTTAGGCCAATATTCAAAGTTCAGAGAAAATATCACATGACTTGATTGCTAAACTTGTATGAAAATTGCTCATCTCTCACGTCGCAGTTTTTAAAGCATTTCAAAACAAAACAAAACAAACAAAAAAAACCGAAATAGTGATACAAATCAGGACTGTTAGTAGATTATGGCCGAATGGGAATCTGCTATCCACAGTAAACTTATTGTGACAGGGACGGATAAAAATAGCAGCTATGAGGGGCATCAGAGTCTTGAATTTCAGTATACCAGTCACAATTTCCAGGTTTCCATGTGATCAAGTTTGTGATAAGAATTTGACACAGAAAATAAAGAACTCACATGCGGGCCACAACACGAGGAATTTGCGAGTTTTCGAGTACATGAAAAATATTTGAGTTGATGAGATTTTATTCTATTTCCCCAGTGTGATGCTACACTCCTGTATTAATTCACGTCTAAAAGAATGGTGGCTTTTCAGGCCTTTAGCACCATATCGATAACTTTTTAAATACTAGTATAATAGTATAATATAATGTATAGTATAATATACCCCCACTCTTTGATAGGGAGCGCGGGTGATAAAGGCGCCAGCTTGTAAATAAATTTATACACAATTCAATGACAATGATTACACTTTAAAACTCTACATATCAAAAGCGATGTTTAATCATTTTCGCCAAAAATCAACACGACGATTCTGTCCTGTATCGGTGCTCTGTAACGTTCAAGAACAAAACTTTCCAACCAAAAATGCCAACTTCAATGTAGGTGGCGAAAAGAATGAGACGAAAGTGGGAGAAGGGCTTTCAAACCCATTACAAACTTGAAGAAAATCACGCGGACTAAGAACATGTGTTTCAATGTAAATAATTTCACTACTGTGTGTAATGTTGTTATCACTGGGAACACTGCAAAGGACCTCTCACCTCCATCAGCTTATATAATGTACATGAGTTCCTGGTTACATTTGATTTATAAAGATTAAAATGGATTCCACAATAATTATATTACCTTAACTCTCTTTATCTCGCTTCTCAGGAAAAAAAAACCAACAAAAAAATTTAAAATCCAGACATTGTACATGAGGCGATCTCATCCTACTCAACTCTTAAAACAACATTTACTTCAATCTCGATCTAACGGCTCCAACCAATTGGAAAAAAAACGTATGACAAAGATTTACGTCCTCCTGTCATTCGTAAACCAAATTTTATGATGGTTCACTTACGAAATCACTTGAGAAATCTGTTCAACTCCCCGCCCCCTACTCCTTTCTTCTTCCTCTCTCCCTCACTCACGAACACAAACTGATAGTTTACAGACACCCCCGCACACAAATCAAGGAAAACACACGTGCAAACTCTTGCAAACATACAACAATATCCACAAAAACACGTACTTTCTCCTACTCACGTGCAAACACTGTCACATTCACACTCTCTCTCTCTCTCACACACACACACACACACACACACACACACACACACACACACACACACACACAGAGTGAGTTTTACCGTCTGCAGCAGCTCCCACACATGGTTCCAGTTCTCACTCCCAACCTGCAGAATTCGTTTCACACTTGACAACCAACCCCCAACTTCCTCTTCTGTTATCTCACTTATTCTTCCTTTCTTCCTTCCACTTTTTTCAGTCTTTCTTCCCGACTTTTTAACTCTTTCTGTCTTCCTTTAGTACTTCTTTCAGTTTTTTTTTTTTAATTTCAAAATATTATTTCTCTTTGTTTTGCTACTTCCCATCCTTCATCATCTGTCTAATTATTTTTTGTTTCCCTTCCTTTTACTGCATGTTTTTGTTATTGTTGTTATTGTTGTTGTTGTTGTTGTTCTTCTTCTTCTTCTTCTTCCTCTCTGTCTTCTTTTTCGTCTTTATCCTCTTCTTCTCTTTTTTCTTCTTCTTCTTTTCTTTCTTCTTTTTCTCGTTCGTCTTCTCCGTCTTCTTAATCTCCTTCTTTTTTAGTTGTTGTTAAGTTGTATTTGTAGACATTGTTCTGTTTCGTCTTTGTTTCATTCATGTTCTTTATTTTACATTTTCTTTATGCCTTTCATTTCCATACTAGCCAGCCGGACCAAAATGTAGAGCACTTGTCGCTTGGTGTGAAAGTCCTGGGTTCAAATCCTGCTTGCGTTTCTATTTGATTCTTTCTTTCTTTCTTTCTTTCTTTCTTTCTTTCTTTCTTTCTTGTGGGGTTTGAAAGGCACTAACTTATCTGCAGCATGACCGGGGGTTCAAGCTTCGGCCCTGAGATAGCCACAACAACTGTGTTGGAAAGGTCCATCAAAATCCAAGTCAAACAACCAAACAAACAAACAAACAAACAAAAAATATCATCTTCAGTTGTTTGTTTTTGTTCTTGTTGGATCTTGTCTTTGTGAGAGAATGTTGCTAATATTCCAATTAAATCTTCCCCTGGTGGCACATTAATTTTTCTCCACTATGTCCTAAAATAACATAACCATGCACTCTTTGTGACGAATCGGGCGTTTCTCTATTGTTTCTCCCCTGTACCTATGACCGATTTCTCTTTATTGGACTCCGGTTAATTACTCGAAACTCTTCCACGGGCATGGGATAAGTTGCGATTAGGAGGAGTTGCGATTACATGTATTCAGTAACTCTTAATAAGTTAACTGGAAAGAAATGTCATTAAGAAAAAGATGCCATTTAGCGGGCTGAGATTAAATAGGATGAACTGTAAAGTTTTCTGACTACCCATAGTATCACGTGACAGCTCTGTAACCCACATCCAGATTACTGTACTGATCCACATTCATACACTGACATTAATCATGTCCTCTTTAACTTGCGCCTCTTTATGTTCTAACCGTGCGATGATGAACTTTTCTCTTTGAACGGCTTTCTCAGTTGTCATCTTCAAAGATGACTATGCATGTGGATCTTCAAAGATGACTATACATGTGGATATTCAAAGATGACTATACATGTGGATATTCAAAGATGACTATACATGTGGATATTCAAAGATGACTATGCATGTGGATCTTCAAAGATGACTATACATGTGGATATTCAAAGATGACTATACATGTGGATATTCAAAGATGACTATACATGTGGATCTTCAAAGATGACTATGCATGTGGATCTTCAAAGATGACTATACATGTGGATATTACTATAATAAGTAACAGTCATATTTCTCAGCCTTTTCTCTCACTGTTACTGGCGTTTTATTCCCTTTCGAGTCAGTTTGTCCGTCTGGGTATAGATCTGCTTGTTTGCCCGTCTGTCTGTCTGTCTGCCTGCTTGCATGCCTGCCTGCCTGCTTATCTGTCTGTCTGTCTGTCTGTCTGTCTGTCTGTCTGCCTGTCCCCTTCCCTTGCCAACCCATTGAAACAGTATCCCCATTTTCAGCTCCCTTGAAATCATCAATTAATGAGACACAGAGGGTTTTAGGGATGCACTTCTCCTTTAACACCCCATCCCCTCGCCCCCCCTCGCCCCCTCGCCCCCATC
>JAWQUT010000171.1:337076-359677 GCA_033807755.1 Ellobium chinense
CACACACACACACACACACACACACACACACACACACACACACACACACACACACACACACACAGAGTGAGTTTCACCGGCTGCAGCAGCTCCCACACATGGTTCCAGTTCTCACTCCCAACCTGCAGAATTCGTTTCACACTTGACGACCAACCCTCAACTTCCTCTTCTGTTATCTCACTTATTCTTCCTTTCTTCCTTCCACTTTTTTTCATTCTTTCTTCCCGACTTTTTACTCTCTCTGTCTTCCTTTAGTACTACTTTCATTTTTTTTTTTTTTAAATTTCAAAATATTATCTTTGTTTTGCTACTTCCCGTCCTTCATCATCTGTCTAATTATTTTTTGTTTCCTTTCCTTTACTGCATGTTTTTGTTATTGTTGTTATTGTTGTTGTTGTTGTTCTTCTTCTTCTTCTTCCTCTTCTCTTTCTTCTTTTTCTTCTTCTTCCTCTTCTTCTCTTTCTTCTTCTTCTTCCTCTTTTCTTTCTTCTTTTTCTCCTTCCTCTTCTCCGTCTTCTTCTTAATCTTCTTCTTTTTTTTATTTTTCGGTTTTTCGGTAAGTTCTACTTGTAGACATTGTTCCGCTTTGTTTTGTCTTTGTTTCATTCATGTTCTTTATTTTACATTTCTTGATGTCTTTCATTTCCATACCTGCCAGCCGGACCAAAATGTAGAGCACTGACTTGTCGCTTGGTGTGAAAGTCCTGGGTTCAAATCCTGTTTGCGTTTCTATCAGGTCGTGTTCATTTTCTTTCTTTCTTTCTTTCTTTCTTTCTTTCTTTCTTTCTTTCTTTCTTTCTTTCGATGTTTGAAAGGCACTAACTTATCGGCAGCATGACCGGGGGTTCAAGCTTCGGCCCTGAGGTAGCCACAACTGTGTTGGAAAGATCCATTAAAATCCAAGTCAAACAACCAAACAAACAAATATCATCTTCAGTTGTTTGTTTTTGTTGTTGTTGGATCTTGTCTTTGTGAGAGAATGTTGCTAATATTCCAATTAAATCTTCCCCTATCGGCACATTAATTTTTCTCCACCATGTCATAAAATAACATAACCATGCACTCTCTGTGACGAATCGGGCGTTTCTCTATTGCTTCTCCCCTGTACCTATGACCGATTTCTCTTTATTGGACTCCGATTAATTAATTGAAACTCTTCCACGGGCATGGGATAAGTTGCGATTAGGAGAAGTTGCGATTGCATGTATTCAGTAACTCTTACTAAGTTAACTGGAAAGAAATGTCATTAAGAAGAGGATGCCATTTAGCGGGCTGAGATTAAACAGGATGAATTGTAAAGTTTTCTGACTACCCATAGTATCACGTGACAGCTCTGTAACCCACATCCAGATTACTGTAGATTTACTGATCCACATTCATACACTGACATTAATCATGTTCTCTTTAACTTGCACCTCTTTATGTTCTGACCGTGCGATGATGAACTTTTCTCTTTGAACAGCTTTCTCAGTTATCATCTTCAAAGATGATTTTACATGTGGATATTCAAAGATGACTATACATGTGGATATTCAAAGATGACTATACATGTGGTGGATATTCAAAGATGACTATACATGTGGTTATTACTATAATAATTAGCAGTCATATCTCTCAGCCTTTTCTCTCACTGTTATTGGCGTTTTATTCCCTTTCGAGTCAGATTGTCCGTCTGGGAATAGATCTGCTTGTTTGTCCGTCTGTCTGTCTGTCCCCTTCCCTTGCCAACCCATTGAAACAGTATCCCCATTTTCAGCTCCCTTGAAATCATCACTTAATGAGACACAGAGGTTTTAGGGATGCACTTCTCCTTTAACACCCCATCCCCTCGCCCCCCCNCCCTCGCCCCCATCGCCCTCCCCTGCTCCACAATCAACCCGACAGACTGTCAAACGCATCAGACTTCGCGCTCAGCGAGCAGAGAACTCGTAAACTGAAGACTAAGCGATGCAACAGTGCAAGAACGACAATACCAAACGCAACATCTGACAGGGATTAGCGCCCCTGGATCTGGAAAAATTCTCTCCCTTTCCTCTCCCACACCCCGCTCATTTCGCGATTTTCAACAAACCCTTTAAAAATCATTTTCACAAAAAGAGACGATAGAAAGCCGAACAAAATTCAAGAAACATCGTTAGGACCTTTTTTTATATTTTTTTTTTCAACTTTCCGGGCCGTGATTTTGCCTCATCGGTCACACATTGGTGAAGAGGCTGGAGAAAAGTTTGACACAACTGAAGGCAAGTTGTCTTAATAAAAGCAAAAATTAGCATTCCAGCTTAGCACTGGAATGCTAAAAAAAGAGGTCTGTAATAAGGGGTAACGGGTTGGCTCAAGCCTGGAGTTAACTCTTCTCTCTCTCGCCCTACTTTCCCAGTTTTTAAACGCCCTCAGACACTGAGGTTAAACACTTATACCGAAAGCATCGAGCGAGCTAATTAATACATAAATACATTGTAATAGCGAGGTTTGTACGTTGAACGAAAGGCAAGATGCAAAAGACGCGAATAGATGATGATAATTTTATCATTTTGAAAGAGGAAATTGTTAAGTATTAATATTTAAGAAGGACCCCTTGCTGTGATCGATAGGAACCAATGCTGCGCAAATTTATCTAGTGCCTGCTGTGCGCACTGCACCCGTTCATTAATTATCCACACTTTAGATACACACATTTATCTTTCATCAAATTTATTCACCACCTCCTATGCATGCGCGGTTTCAATGCCTCGGTAAATAAGTCGATACTGCGACTAGACTCAACCTACGAGGTAAGTTAGAAATAAAAATCGCAATGTGATATGCAGATAACCTAATTTACACTTAGACAGCTTAATTAGACTACAGCGCATGCGCAGCTTAGCGCCCAGCTGTCAACAACACATAATATTCTATGGAATACTGGTAAGTAAAGGCTTATATCTCGTGATGCACCTACTGACGAATCAAATTCAGCATCTGCCTATCTCCGCAAGTTTTGGTTAATCGCAACACTTTCCACATAACACAATGCTATAGCTCTATATGAAAATCACTGGATAACAACAATTCTTTTAATCGCAACTATTTCCATGCCCCCGAAAATTTGCGATAAAGTGGAGTTGGCTGTCTTATGCAGGCTACAGAGATACATTCACTGTACTGCCTGGTTAGCTTAGTCGGTTGCCTCTGTCATATCATAGATTTTTTGTTCTTCTTCTTCTGTTTCTTCCTCTCCTCTTCTTCTTCTTCTTTCTCTTCTCCTTCTTCTTCTTCTACTTTCCAAATCATTCGGCTGTACCAGCGCACTCCCCATGATCATGTGCGTTCAGTAATACAACACTATAACTAGTGCACAATTTTGTACATTGGTGTGCAGTCCTCTATATCAAATCCACTGACAGCCGCAGCAGAATTGCACATTATGGTATGTTCAATGCGAATTGAACGAAAAAAAAACAAAAAACCAATCACTGCCACTGAACCAGGATATATAAACAATTCCAAACAGTTTCTGAAGACCTTCAGTCTTTAACGTTTCCGTTCAACAGACAAGTACACCCAGCGCACGTAAAAAATCCCTTGGCAGTTTTAAAATCGTAAAAGAGTAGGCCTAGCGGCCGCTGTCCGGGCAAAATTGATAGGAAAATTCTACTAAAAAACGTTAACAGTAACCATGAGGGCGTAATAATAGCCGTAATCGTGCTGACACGCCGTAAAACACAAACTCACTCACTCACACCCTAACTTTGGAGATTTTTGTGAAAAAAAAAGGTGAGTGAGGGGGATTTTTGTGCCGACTACCTCTTAATATAGACATATAACTACATCATTAGTGGGTCTGTCCCCGTCTTGTGTATAATTATCGTAGATGGATGACTGTACCGAGTAATGCTGTGCCATGCAACTTAATAACTTAATGACATGAAATTGTCTGGTGGTGCAAGGGACAGCGTCAGACAGGAGGGTGAAACCTGGACATTTTAACCCTCATGGCGAGAATTACTGAACGTAGTTTGTTCACTCGACTCTGCTGGAACCACAACAACTCAGAAGCAATTAAAAAATATAAAAAAAGTTCACTATGTATGACGTAAATATATGTCCTAATTCTTTGGTTCAAACAGCACTAGGAAGTATATACATACATACATACATACATACATACATACATACATACATACATACATACATACAGATTTCCAATTTTGTATCTATCGTGCTCGCACGTTGTTTTTATCTATACTGTATTAATGAAACGCTTCAGCCAAATTTGTGTCACACTTTTCTTGAGAACTACGTAACGTAAAAACATACGGTTTTCAGCTAAATTCGTAGAAAAATACACAAAAAGTAACTATACACATCAATCCTCTTTATTTTTTTTTTACCCTTTTTAAAAATAAAGAATGTGTATAGTAACGAAATACAATCTCCGACAGATCTTTTCAATCCGCCCGATTCGCCAATCGTCCAACTTTTTCACGGAGTCTAATGCATTCGTCTATGATGCCTTTCGGTGCGCTAGGTATTCTTTTGCCACTGGTGCGTCGGCTGCCTGCCCATTTGTAAAATGGGGTGTTAGTCTTATTACGTAATAAACCACAGCATGTCCGCGTAGAGGAGAGGTGCTGTATAGCCGTCTGCAGGCTGAGGTGCGTGAAGTACTAATTCTAAGAAGCCTACATACAGGATAACGAGCTCACGGGAACTCTTGGTGATAGCACTTGAAAAACATGACGTATGGAAGGAGTTAAAGGGAGCTGCAAGTATCCAGTGATTTTTACATATTCCTGCCTGGGAATAAATAGGCCTACTGTAACTACCGGAAGTCCAATATTGATTTGAAAGACTTAGGACAATATTATTGCCCGCGGTGATATAAAAAAAAAAAAATCAGAAGAATAGGCTCTCGTGAGGTCGATTTCAAAGCACTTGTTTATAGATTCGAGTTCGTGGAAAAAAATATGACATAAAAATGAAGGGACGCAGAACCAAATCTTAACAACGAGTCTGAGTGATTTTTTTCTAAATACAAGAGGTTCGAGATCGTGAGGTCCTATCTGTGGTCGGTTATATGCAAAGTGTTGCAATAAATAGAAGATGCCATTACCCTGTGAAGCCGCTTGCGTAAGTCTAATGATGGATTTCTTTGGTATGGTTTTCCCATAAACGCAAAGTCACTACAGTATTCTGTATAGCGACCTCTCGATATTAACCACTCATTCAATAAGTCTTCTTATTACTAAGTATGAATTTCAAATGTGCGTTTCATTCTTATTCTATTGGTCTATTATACAGTTGGACCTTGATATTAACTGAACCTCAATGAAAAGTGCAGTGAAAGTTCGTCATGAAGTCATTGAGTGAGTTTGCCTTTTTAGTTAGTATGAATTTCAAATGACTGATTTTTATTCCTATCATGTAATTATTCAGGTGGACCCTCGTATTCAGATACCGCAGTAAAAATTCGATATCAAAGTTCTCTTTAAGTTTTTATTAAGTATTCGTTATTATTAAATTATGAGCTTTGCATCACGGATTCATTATTATTTTATTATTACAATACTCAGGTTCTACAGTATATTATTTCCATGTACGAAGACAGACATACTTTTATATCGAAGTTCTACTCTAGATTTTTTTTTCTCACGCACCAAGACCATACATAACATCACGGTTTTGTTGTAAGACTATTTCATAAAATTCTAAGACAATTCCAAGGTGCACCTGGGTTAGCGTTCGCTACAGGATATTAAGGAAGAGAAAACATTCTTAAGACTGAGGAGTTATTAGACAATATCGGAATTTCTTCCTCATCTTCTCATTTAACCCTAACCTTGTCTCTAATCCTAACTGTCACGTCCTGAGAGAGTCTGAGGATGTTACCAAAGCGACAGAGAAACACTTGACAAACTGTTGGGTTTTACTTGTCATGCCCTGGCCTAATACATAGTCTTTGCGTTAGTTAACGAATTGCGTTAACTGCAGTGAAAACTGCTAATGTTTGGGAAGTTTCCCGTGGTTATCGCAATGCGTTAGCTAACCTATGTATTATGCATATTACGGCATATGGCCACTGGTTCGAATGATATGTTTTACATAACATTCTAGATGACAATATTCACGGGCGAACCAACTACTGAGTTTGTATAGTATCCAAGGGCGGATTTAGGGTCCGCGAAGACCTGGGTGCAAGAAAGGTTCGGTACTCCCTCATGATTTCCATTTGCCATAGATGCCGGTTTAAATGGTATAAATGAATTTTCATCCGGTTCCTTCCCTCTCTCCTTTCTCTCTCTAGCTCTCTTCTCTCCCCTTCTCTCTCACTCTCTCTCTCTCCCCTCACACCCCCCACCTTATTTCCCCTACGGTTTTTCTCTCTATGACAACAATTGGTACAGCCATCCGTCACGGATTCATACCTACATCCGCCACTAACAGCACATGTTCGCTCTCAAAAATAGATGTATGTGGAAAAACGTCGGTTTCGATTGTTGCGAGGCATCAGTTATTCCGTAGACAGTACAACTGCACTGTGGGTAAATACTAAAAGTACGATAGTTTTGATCAATGGAAACAGCTGGTGTGAGGTTTATTGTGATTCACATTGACTGTACAACTGATCAAAGTCTCTAACACTTTACGAACAAGAATTTTAATCCAAAAACCTCTGAACACAGCCGTCCTAGGCTTTCATATAATCGAATCAAGTACAGGGAAAGACGGTCACAACAACCAATGCTTAACACAGTCATCTGGTTAGCGTATTCCCATTCAAACGTCCACACCGGTTTGTTCCTTATTTTTTTAAAAGCACTCTTGATAATACAAACGTCTGATAGCACACCATCAAAAGCTTGGCCCGAGAGATGATGTGACGTCAGAGTTCCACTAACTGTACAGTGTATATATATATATATATATATATATATAGCGCCTCACAGTGGACGAGGGGTAGCAAATGGATTACAGGAACATCTCAGGAACTCGATTCCGGGTGACCAGTCCATAATATCGGGTGTAAAAACTGTTCGGATTCGTGGATAGTAAATGAGTGTAAAATGAGAGACTGGGGCCAAAGCACTGAAGCGAGTGTCCGAAGCTTTTGAGTACATGAACCATTCCAAAAAGTTCCTCGTCGTAAATGGGAAATTATAGTTACATATTAAAAATAATGAATATGAAAATAAAACCCACTGTTATAAGATTGTTATGATTTTATTTTACAGAGAAATGAATTATTTTTTTTTAAAAAAGTTAAGGTTATTACAATTTAGTCATTTGAAGATTGATTTGGTGAGAGTAAGTCATAAGAAATGAGTTGAAATGTGTGTCCCCTTCATGCTGTGGAAGTGATCAGTGTTACATAATGACAAAACAACAAATTCATGTCGTTCTCACTGATGGAAAGAAAAGTGTTTGATGTTGCACTGAGGATAGCGGTCTTTTCCATGTGATGTGCACAGATATAAAAGGACGATACAGGTCCTTTAGTGCATGGAGAAAAGAACTCAGTGTGTAACACTAACACATATCACCTCAAACTAAGTCTGATAATATTTTCAAAGGACTTGCTTTATAACATAATAAAACTAAGGAGTCGAATTCATTTAACACTTCTGTGTATTACTACTAAGCCGCCTACACACATGACATCTGACACGTCGCCAAATTCGACAATACCGAGATGCGTGAAGGCTTTAGTTTGTCTATTTAGGGAGGCTTTATATTTCTAGGAATGTATCTGTCTTTGTTAGGTTAGCTTCATGTAACCGCCAGTTGTTGAATTTGCTTTGATTTGCTGAAACAAGTTCGCAATGCTTTTCTTGGTCAGACTTCACGGGTCAAAGACTGCATCACTTTGTTGTCTGATGTCTAGGTGAATGTCCCTTTTCGCTGCTCATACATTGGAAGCCCATTCAAATAATGGATGTTGTTACTAATAAATATTTAATTCTATTAGATATCTTTTACATACTTGTGTTTCAAGCAGGGAATGTACGAGAAACACTATATACAGTGTCAAGTTCCAGAAAGATACCAAACATGAGCACAATGTAGTGAGTAGAAGACAAGATTTCAAGACTTTCTAATATTATTTTCATGCAGTTGTTACTGGTGGAAAGGAAAGTCTTTCAGGTCAGGTGTTTACAATATGAGACTTTTAAGTGAAGCAAACATGAGTCGACCATGTGAGTACTGGGCTAATCGGTAGGTGAGCATCATATTCCAAACGAAGCAAAGAAAGGTTAGAATACTGGTATGGTCTCCAGTACTGGGAGTTTATCATTTGTTTGTGAAGACTTTTGATGTCTGGATCTCAATCTTAAGCTGATCCAGACACCTTATCTGCTACTGTCATAATGACGTACAACTTTACTGAGCGTTAGAAACCCAGTTTGAATATATCGCTGCTATCGGACAAGCCAGTATAAATATATGTACGTGTATCTACGTAATAAAAAGAAATATTACCGGGTACAGTATAATTATTCTTCTTACCAAACCTGCCAGTCTAGTTTTCAGTCTCCCCTGGCATTTTCAGTTGCATCGTGACATGTTAAGTTCACAATTTGTTTTTTTTTTACTTTGTATTCTGTTCCAACCGACAGCAATAGTAATCCATGCTAGAGATGTTTCTCATTGTATTGTTGCTATTTTTCTGATGTTCATCTCGCAAGAATCAAGTCACCTAAGTCTTTCCATAGAACTTATGTAAATTTAAGAATACAAAGCGGGAGTGAGTGTGTGTGTGTGTGTGTGTGTGTGTGTGTGTGTGTGTGTGTGTGTGTGTGTGTGTGTGTGTGTGTGTGTGTGTACTAGATTTCGCCCAAGTTACATGCCAGTCATAAAAATGTTTCGCCAACATTACATACACCCGTATTGTTGCGTATGCAGTTCTAGTTAGCACGTCAGGATAAAAACTGATCAATTAACTTATCTGATTGACATATAAAGTTTCACGCAAATCGGTATGCGGGCTTAACTAGTATGTGTTCGTTTGTATTTTATTTTTTTAATTAAATGCCACGACTCGTCTACTCTGTGTACCTTTTGCGCTGAACACGAGTATTCATTAAGTTGCTAGAGGGTGGGAGAGAGGGAAGGGGAGGGGGTGAATGTATGTATTGAAAGTTGTTTGTGTAGTGGAAAGCGCCAGTGAATGTTAAATGACAACCGCATCTCACACCCCCGCACTCTTTCTGTCACCAAGCCTTGTCTGACTGCCTGGCCATGTGGTTTGATACCAACTTTTATCTACTTTACACCATTCTTGGCTGCCATAGGAAGAAAAAAAAAATAATGTAAATTTGTTTGAGTTTATCTAAAACCAAAGTTCGTTTGGTGGGGTGGTTTTTTTTTGACACAATTACTGGGCAATATTACTGTTTTTGTTGTCCTCAGTATGTCAAAATTTGCATGCAATGTTATTTGACGGTGAAGTTGGTCTTTTTTTCTTTTTCATTTTGGAAATAACACTGCCTAAGCAAAAATGACTCCTGCTGAATTGTTTTCTCAAACGAATTACAGTATCTACTTCTACCAGCCATTTGCGTGCGCCACTTTTTGGTGCGTCCATATCTTAGCCACCGAGTCAAACCACGCCTATGAAGTTGATTCCACACCCCTTCCCCTCCCAGCCGCACTAAATTCAATTAGTGTTGAAGAAATGACTAACTGATATTAGTCTGGACCACGTGACAACTAGATTCCAATATTCGTGCCATCCCAAGAAGGCACACTGCATACATCTGTAGTTTGCAACTGCTGCCAGACTTTACGTAATTTTCCACTAGGGTAAATAATTTGTTGTTATTGTGGTTGTTGTTGTGGTTTGTTTGTTTGTTTTTTTGTTTGTTTGTTTGTTTGTTTGTTTGTTTGTTTGTTTGTTTGTTTGTTTGTTTGTTTGCGCGCATTGTCTTGAGTAATTTTTCCATTTCCAAAATATAGTAGGTCTATCATTTTAAACGTTACAGGAAAGCTAATTTTTCTCTCATTCTCTTCTTTAATAAGGTTACAGAGAAACATGAAGTTTAGGGCACTGTTAGTTTACTTTAACAACATACGGTGTTTTGATATCAATCTCTTTAGAAACAATGACACTCGCTAGTAACTGGTAAAACTGTTTAATGCGGAACCCTGCTCTATAGCACAGATACACTTTATTAAAGAACCTTTATTCCAAGTTTATCAAACCATATCAAACTCCCAGTCCTGACTGTTGTGGGGATGAGGCAAATAGTCTTTGATCTACTGCTATCTTCCATTTCTTATTCCGGTAACAAACGGCCTTTCTCTTCTTATTATTCATAATTCTCAATAATTCCCCGACCTCTTCGACCGCTGGCAAGTTTGTGTTTCATCTCTCAAGATCATAGAGTATGATCGTAGCCCACGTCTGATATAATCACCTTAAAAACAGGGCCGTATCTAGCGCCCCAGCAACCCCCACCATGCGGGAAGGATGGAGAAAGGCCAAGGGTCAGGGAACTCTAAAAGAAACGAGGAGAAAAAAACGGATGAAGAAAAAAAGAGTTAAGTTATGATAAATGAGGGTGAGGCCCAAGAAAAAAAATTGCGAAATGGTTGGTGAGGAAGGGGGAGGAGAGGGAAGTCCCGTACGAGATAGTTTACGGCCCTGCCTGATAACGATAATGTATTGTCTTATTGCAGTGAATCCAGCGATTCCCTGTTGGAGGTCTGTGACCACAGTGCACACAAGATAAAACATCCACATGTGCCCATAAATATGAATATATATCCATATCTACACCATAACACTTGTAGCCCTCTGTACGCCAACACAACACTGCTACACATGGTTCTCTACACAGGCAAATATTATGCATGAACATCGACAAAACATAGATAACAATACTTCTACCGCTCACAGATCATATTACCAATTCTGTTTGTATTAATATGGTGAATTTACCCGTGAACATCATTCTTTGTTTTTTTTTCACGCATATATCTAGTCTCCGCTAGCCGAGCCGCTCCCTAAGATATGAGACCGCGGTTGTCGTTTTATTTTGTTGTTGTTGTTGTTTTTTCTTTTTCTCGATCTGTGTTGTATAATCCGTTGCAGCCTGCGCGTGAACGTGGTGTGGTAAAGCGACCTTTGTTCTCTTCCATCTCCGAGCATTGTATCACTAATCAGGTTTTGTTGCAAATGATATGAGTAATGTTATCATTGGAAGCGATGGCTATCTGGTGAATATTCTGATGCTTTTGGACCTTATTCCCTGCATCATAGAATGGGATGTAAATTCAGTTGTTGTCTCATGTGAGTCGCTTTGTTCTATAACTTTATCATGAGTTCTGCCACATACGCACACGGCTGTTTAGAAGAGATATTTTTTATTTCCTCCTTCTGTCTCTCTTCCTCTCTCTCTCTCTCTATTTCGATTCTCCATCCATCCATTCATTCAAATATCTATCTATCTATCTATCTATCTATCTATCTATCTATCTATCTATCTATCTATTATCTATCTATCTATCTATCTATCTATCTATCTAATTTCAAGCTAAACCTTCAGGTATGTACACGCACGCACACAGAGAGTAATACACGTTCTCTCTTCCTTTCTTTCTTTCTTTCTTTCTTTCTTTCTTTCTTTCTTTCTTTCTCTCTCTCTCTCTCACTTTCTCTCTCTCTCACTCTGTAACTCTCGTTCATCCTCAATCAATCTTCGCCTCTTTTCTCCTCGTTCTATCTCTCAACTGCCTTACTTTCATCTTCTCTTCTCTCTTTCCCTCACAAAACAAATCCCTCCCGGTCCTTCCTTCCTTCCTTTCATTCATTCCCCGTGTATATCCTCTCCTCTCTCTCTCTCCATCATACTATTACTCCATTAGGCGAAAACTATGGCGGCCGGAAGTTGACGAGTCTGCGACTAACAGCAGGCGACAATGGGAGCCAGGGGAAACAACTGCGCTAACACAACTCTCTCATTATGACCGTAGGCAACTCGTTAATCCCTTACCCTCCCCCTCCCCCCCTCCTCTCCTCCCNCCCCCCTCCTCTCCTCCCTCCCCCCTCCACTCCTCGCCTTCCCATATTTCCGCCCTGTGATCCTCATGTGTGTCCAGTACGGGCGGTGAGCGGTATGAGATATGAGTAATATTTCTGGTTGCTACGCTCAAATTACTACCACTACGAGACATGATCGTTACAAACAAAACATTCACATGAACAAATCAATAATCAAGCAAACAAATATACAGAATAATGTCAAAAAAAAACAAACAAATGATAACCTATTAGAGAGCTTTTATGTTCAATTTCGGGTCTCATATGGACTGTTATCGCCAAGGTAACCTTACGCCTATTTCCGGGTGTTATGATCACATTGCATATGACAAACTATAATCAATACGTATGTGAATTTCACGTCCGGTGTGTAATATGCAATACGATCTTAGCATCAGGATATTTCATAAATTATTCGCGTGCCCGACTTTGCCACAATTGTTTCTGAACTTGAAAATAAAAATGCGTTTGGCAACAATGAAGAGGATAATAGAGAGCTAATTATGATGGAATGTAGACCTAGAGACCTCGAAGCTTGTCACTCTTAAAAAAAAACCAAAAACAACAACTGTATATTCGAAACTACGCTTTGGTCTCGTAGCCTTAGTTTCCTAACGTTGTTTTTTTTTTTTAAATTTCAAACTCGGAACAACTCAAGGTCTGGAAATAATAAAGTGGTCCAGCGGAATTCGCGTTCGTGAAGACCTAGCAATAATAACAACAACGACAATAACAAGCTGTAATGTCCTCCGTATTGATATCAAGTTGTATCTCACATGACGTTAAGAACAGTATACGACCTTATTCGTTAATGCTGACGATATGGGTAGACTTAGTCTATCTCGGAACAGACCAGAAATAAGCTCTGTTGTGACGACTACGAAAAAGATTTTCAAACATGCTGTCAACTCTTTTGTTGTTGTTGTTGTTTTTGTTGTTGTTGTTTTCTTTTTTGATTCATCTAAACCAACTCATTTCTTATTTTGATCCTCTTGTTTACGGTCTCCTCCCTTCCGACATTTATTATTATCATTTTTTATGCTCCAAATGGCATTTTACACGGTCAGTAAGTTTGATGATTCGAACTGAACTCCCTATCGATCAAGTCAATACCAGCGTCCTACAACAATTTCTTCCTGTTTCCCAAGTTGGTAACACAATGGCCTTACAGTGAATCATTCTCACTAAGTTGATATTCTGTCCTTCCCCGTCCAACTCTACTTGATCTACTTTAACAGAATTGTCTTTCTAAAGTTCGTTCGAGATCAGTTGTTTGCAAAATTCATGTTTAAAGAAAATGTAAATGATCGTCCGTGTTAAAGAACATGACCGTATAAAACCGTGTTTCATAAAGTAATTCATAGTTTGCAACTGTTGACAGAGGTTTTTGTTCAGTATTATTAAGCCACTTCAGGTGAAATTTTGAAAATTCATCTACCAGCGCAAAATGAAGAAAGAAAACGGGTGTAACAATTTTATGGCAAATTTGATGTCTTCGTACAAAAAAAGTTGTATGCACTGTCAAAGTTGTTGTTGATGATGATGATGATGATAATAATAATAAAAAAATAATAATAATAATCTGAAGCAGAAGGGCAATGAACAAATTTATGCACATAAACATATAAATTGTTGACGTAAAATTACAGGTCTCTTTATGTTCCAAATGTAATTACAATTATTCTTGAAAGATTAATTGAAATTCAATCAAACAAGGCATTGTGGGTAAACCCGGAAATCGAGGAGTCTTAGACAACCACACAACATGAACTGGTCATAATTATATATGGCTTCCATCTCAATTGGAACTGAACTGTCTAAAGTGTAACTATGATAGGTTTTATTCATTCTGTTCATATTCACATTCTGGATTTCAAATTATTTTAATACCTATTTTTCAACACCAAATTTCGTCAAAAGCCTTCGCCTTTGTTCCAATCAGGTCTTGCATCTCAACATGTTTCTACAAATATAGAAAGAACTTCCGTTGGAACATACACAAATATCAGATTCTCATACTTGGACCAACTGAAAACAACTCGGATCTCAAGCAAACATATTCGAGCACAAGGCTCGGGGTTTGGATGTAGAAAATAAACGACTCAAAAGCGGAGCGATGCAATGGGTGTGCGTGTCTTTCGAAGACGTGATGCTGGGAGTGATAGGTTCTTATTCTATTCTTGAAGTATTTGAGGTCATACATAAGCTGATACGGCTCTTAATAAGAAACTAGAATTTAGACATTTTCCCCTTGCCGGCCAGGGCTCCAATTCCCCCTCTCCCCCCCTAGCCCTGTACCCCTTTCCCCCCATGCCCACTGCTGTAGACGGCCCTGACGCCAAGTGACCCGGACAGTCCAAGAGTACGGACCGGCGGAGAAGCAGCACGTGCAAGATGTCAAAAACACTCGCTCACTCACGACCTGACTCTGTTGGTGAGCGCTGGAGAAATGGAGCGAGAGGAAGTGAAAGAAACGAGAAGAAAGAAAAGAGGAGCGAGAGAGAGAGAGAGACAGAGAGAGAGAGATAGAGAGAGAGAGAGAATGACCAGGAAAAACAAGGAAAAAGAGAATAGGGACAGAAAGAAAAAGTGAGAGAAACCATGAAAAATGAGAGAAGAAAGACAATGGGGTGAAAGAGAGAAAGGAAAAGTGCGAGAAAAAGAGGAGAGAGAGCGAGAGAGAGATCATGACAATGAGAAGAAACACCGAAAGGAAGCGAAAGAGTGTTGCAGAAAGACAGAATGAGTGAGGGAGAAAGAGAGAGAGAGAAAGATTGTAAAAAAAATAGGAACCACGGCGTGAGAGAAAGGATGAGGAAGATCACGAAAACAAGAAAGAGATAGGGAAAGAAAGAGAGAAAGCGCGCAAATACAATCCAATAATTATGAAATTTACAAGAGGCGTGAAACTGTATAGTATTCATGCTGCGCTGTGTGTAAGGACCTCCAAATCTACCATCCCACATTATTCTACTCACTGTGTAGTACTACTCCTAAGTTTTATTATTATATAATTTTACTGGAGCACCTCATAAACTCAGTCTTACAGACTAGTTTTCTGGAATTCAACTTCACAAGTACGTTGATACATGGTCACTTGGAAGCAAATACACAGACAGACAGAAATTATTCTATTAGATCGAGTATGCTAAAATATAAAAAAAAACAAAACTGATGGGACCAAAGAGTATTATGGAACTCAAAAGATTATTTCGTTTATAATTAGAAGCCGTGCTTAAAGAATGATATTTAGGCTTTTAACCCAATCATCAAGTAACCCGTAACGTTTGTATCGTTTGTGTTGTAATTAAAGTGTCTCGTCAATAAAATTGTAACACGTTTTATGTTCCCATGTTATTGCTTTGATGTACTTTATTATAACATTATTACTTTTATCAATCTCATCGGGAAAATGGTTTACAATTCCACAGAATGTTGTACATCTTCTTCATAATACAAACACATAAAACAGGACACATCAAACATCGAAGTTCATAATACATTAATACTACAAATATTATAATATTACCAAGATATTGCTGGCTGCCCTCGGTGCAGCTTTCTGATCCCCCACAGTCTAAAGCCATGTACTCATTTGTCCTAGTATCGAGTGGGGAAAGGGGAATAAAGTGTCTTTCCAAAGAACATCACAACGTGAACCACCCGGCCGGCCCAAGAATCGAACACACAAACCTTAGACTCGCCAGTTTCTGAGTACGACTCCCAAACCACACGGCCACGCTGCCCTCCGCACATTCGTACTTAAGCACTTCAATCAACTTATTAAACTTGCAAAGTGTTTTAATTCAGAGTAACTCTATCTACATACACAGACATAATGATATAGTTTTTTTAGGAAGTCTAGTCAAGTGGATTATGAAAGAAAGTCCGACCGAAGAAATGTGAGAAGGGAGTTATCCTCAGACAAAACCTTTAAAAATAACATTGCAGACATTAAGCTCTTACCGCGGTTCAATGATAGTGTTCTTGTAGGATACTGTACTCACGTTGTTAAACATGAGTCAAATAATTACCATTCAACTCACAGTAAGGGAAAATGCGAGAAGTTTTTATTCCTGAATTATCGAACGCTAACGAGACGATTTAGCTGAAAATGTCGGCCGAGGAAAAAGAAGTAAGTTTCTCCAGCTTTCTTCCTTCAAATTTTCCCCCCTTTTTCTTTCCTTTCTTCCTTTCTTCTTCCTTTCCTTCTTTTCTTCCTTCCTTCCTTCCTTTCTTCCTTTTTTCCTTCTGTTCTTCCTTCCAACCTCCCTAATATGCTTACCACCACACCCCGAAAACTGATTAAACATTTTACTAACAATTACAAAGCTGCTATGGACTGAAGAGCGAGATATTTCATCACATCACGATGAAATGGAATAGATCTAGAAAAAATACAAACAAACAAATAAACAAACAAACAAACAGGCAGACTAACAAACAGACAAACAAACAGACAGACAAACAAATAAGGCCTAAAAACCAGTTTTTCACCATAGACCTTGCAGTTTTCCTCCATATTCCCAACCACACCCACAGCTCTATACGTTCATAGGAGACCAATAATTTCTCCTTAAAAATTGATTACAGTGCAGTCCGGTTCGGTTAGCGATATAACTTCTAAGCCAACAACAGCTGCAACTACAACTAGAAACTATCGAGAGTGTTATTGTTGTGCGGGCGGTTTCAATGCCAACGGTCCGTAAATCAGCAAAACCTTTTGATTTTCACGATACCAATTAATGAATGAATTCCACTAAACCACTAATCTCTATCCAGTCGTATCGGGATTGCGTGGGAGTCGAATGCGGAGGAATTTAAATTCAGTTTGACGTTTCAATGAAATTCGTTTTTGAGTATAAATTTGAAGGTCTAGTACGTAGATAGACCTGTAATCCTGTCGGTCACATGGTCATCAGTGACCCATCGCCATGAACAGTTGATGGTTTCTTTACGTTAAAAAAAAAAACCAGTCAGTTCAGATCAATGAAGATATGGCTGGTTCCGTGACAAAACACATTATATGTCGCCATTAACTCGCGGTAATAACTCAGTATCCATAAGGGCAGAGCCATTTCTTTCTCATGTACATATATTTCTGTTACAAGTACAGTATTTTCTAAAGTTGTCATTATAACAAGATTTATAAATCATCAAAAAATAATTATGTATCCACACTTGACGTTCATAATTCCCTGCAGTTTAGAACCTGAATATGCGAAAGGCATTAAACGGTTCTAAATGAATGACTATATTATTATAGGCCTACCTCGTATTGCTATTAAACGTCTCACTGAACCTTCTCTATACCCCTATACATCACCACTAATCAATGATGACATTGTATGAACTATGTGTACGCTCGAAGACTAATCAATGTGATATGTACGAACTTTTCCAAGACCACAAAACAGCAAGGTGCGGCACTTTGCTGACAAAATGGCGATAATCGAATGTGATTAAAACAGCGACAGAGAAGGAAAGACGGTGTGAGGTGAATCAGGGCGACAGAAAAACAGCCTCATAAAAGAAAATGTATCTAAAGACATCTATCAATGATGATATGAACGGTGTCTAATGATACGAATATTCTCCGAACTAAAAGCTGAATCAATGAAGACATGCCTGACCTTCCCCCACTCTCAAAGACTGATCAATGATGGCAATGAGATGTATCAGCTCGGCAGAGAAGTGGAAATACGAGACAACATCAGAGAGAGATGCTGTCAAGTGGAGCAGAACCATGTATGTAATTCAGGAGGATGTGTATTTCAGCTTCATTATCATCACCAGATAACAGCAATAATTATTATGATCGATATCATACACAAAGACAACACGGAATCGAGCTAAGCAGCGGTTATTTCAAATGATTGGAAAAGATACGCCCATTCATCAGATGAATGAATGAATGAATGAATGAATGAATGAATGAATGAATGAATGAATGAATGAATGAATGAATGGATGGATGGATGGATGGATGGATGAATGGATGAATGGATGGTAAGGAGAGAGAGAGAGAGGGAGAAAGAGAGAGAGAGAGAGAGAGAGAGAGAGAGTGAGTGAGTGAGTGAGTGAGTGAGTGAGTGAGTGAGTGAGTGAGTGAGTGAGTGCGTGCGTGCGTGAGTGAGTGAGTGAGTGCGTGAGTGAGTGAGTGAGTGAGTGAGTGAGTGAGTGAGTGAGTGAGTGAGCGAGCGAGTGAACGAGCGAACGAGCGAGCGAGCCACACAGATTTGACGAATGAATGAATGAATGAATGAATGAATGAATGAATGAATGAATGAATGAATGAATGCCCAACTCACCAGTATGTGTCCTCTTATGTATTTTGAGATTCTCGGACCTGGCGAAGACCTTGCCACATCCCGGGAAGGGACATGGAAAAGGCTTCTCTCCCGTGTGCACCCGTAGGTGGTTGACCAGTTTGTATTTGGCCTTGAAGGGCCTGCCATCCCGCGGACACCCCTGCCAGTAACAGGCGTGGTTGGCCTGCTCGGGGCCCCCCACGTGCTCGACGGTGATGTGAGTAACAATCTCATGCATGGTCGTGAAGATTTTATTGCAAGGTTTCCTAGGCTCGGCTTGATCTTGATCCACCCATAGACACGTATGTTCTTGTTTGATTGGGTGTCGCATGAACGGGTAGAAAGCCCCTGGCCCATGGGGGCCCATGTTCATGCGGTGGTGGCCCATAGGGTTCATAGGGTTCAAATGCTGAGGGGGCCCGAAGTGATCAGGTCGTGGGGGCCCCATCTGGTTGAACTGGTCCGGCCGGTGATAAGGGAACATCTGCCCATTGACGTGATGACCAGCGCTGGGGTCGGGTAGGCCTGGGAACAGGACGTGACTAGCCGATGTGTCGGGGTGGTGGGGCGTGTGGAGGCCCATACTGACGGAGGAAGGGACCCCAAACATGCCGGCGTGGGGACCCGCACTGGCATCGTGGCCGGGCAGGTTGAACTGCTCCGCCCTACGTATAAGGAAGTCTCTAGCGGCGTAGCTGGAGATCTGAGAATGGTGGCCGTGCGGGCCCATTCCGTAGCCGTTAGCCTGGGCGGCGAACTGGTTGTGGTGGAGGCCCGCTGTGGGGTCCCCCATGTGGTTGCTGGGGCTGAGTTTGAGGGCCCCGTGGGTGAGACTGTGGGCCCCGGGGCCTGTGTCCATGAAGGGATTGATCATCATGGTGAAAGGGAGGTAATGAGTCCCTCAAGAGGGGACAGCTCAGGTGAAGTAACTCTGTCGACAGCGCCTGGACTGGGACTCAACTCTCACACTCTGTGTGGTTGGTGAAGACGTCAGATCAGGGCAAGGGGAGGGAAGAGAGAGTTGGGAAGGATGGAGAAAAAGAAATATTAATAATAAATTTAAGAAATGCATTACATGTTTGAAATTCAATAAATCAAATCTGTCATAATTATTACATTCATAACAATTTGGGAAAAGAAACAAAGCACGCAAACGCTTGAAAACGCATGCTGTCTCAAAAAGACACAATATTTTGATTCTCGTCCTAAATCTCTCAACAGGATGGCCTGTTCCAGGGGGCGATAAATACAGCCAGCACTCAACCAACAAAATTATCCCTTAAGTTTATTTACCTACAATATGTTACATTTCCTCCACTGTAGCGATAGGTTTCACCTGTTTCGCATTTAACTGGAATACAGAGCAGGTATACAGAAAATCCGGAACTTGACAGAAAAGTTGATATGATATGAAAATGCGGTGCTAATTTTCCCATTTAAATGCAAACCCCATACTGTTAATATGAATATGACTTTTAATGGAACTAGTCAGGAATTCATGAAAACTTCCAGACATGCATCTTCAACATGAAAAAAAAAAAAAAACTACAACAAAAACAACCCTGAACCATAAGGAATTATTTCCTACTTGTTACAAGTAACTTCAGTTTTGTTATCGTAAATATTTGTTGGTACCATGTCATCCCTCCAGTACCAAATAAGTTACTAAAACAGGATATTATGCAAAAACTGCAAACCCTCTCCTCCAAAATATTAAATATGAGTGTTGGCTCTTGCAGCATCTCTGCATAAATAGACTTCACACCCAGGTTTCAAGCACAAACTAATATTTCTAACAGCTGTAGTAGATGTGACTCATAAACTTCCTGTGGTCGTTAATTACTTTTCAGGAATGCAGGATGAATTTATTAGTTTCTTCTGTTCCCACGCCTTCATATATTAACATAATTAGTAATCATCTAAACGTACTGATTAGCGCATGTAAAACAAAAACGGTAGTTCATGCTCTCCAGGGAGTTTCGAAGTGCATGAGTGTTCTGGCCCGTTGGGGTTATAATAAGGACGTGAGATAGCGACAGCGGGCGTTGTCTTGAATACAAGACTTTTAAACATCATAACGGAGAGTTTTTAGTTTCAAATGCCGATCGGATTATTATGGCAAAGATAAATTTTAATATGCCCATCTAGAATTGCTTGGTGTCATAATCCAATTGTTGGACAATACAAACAGGAATTACATATGAATTTCACATGTTGTTCGTAATATACAATATGATCATCATAACACCAGGCAATGCAATAGGTTTATGACTGTTTCTGTCATTACGGTCTGTAAATGACCGGAAGTTGAAAAGAAACGCTCTCCGTTTACTGTATCAATATATTTAGTCAGCCCGTGTCCAGGCTGGTTTGTCTTAAAATAATAAGAGAAAAAAATTCAACATTCAAATAAAAGTGGGATGACGACTCAGTTGTGCATTAAATGCGAGCAAAATGTGATTTATAATTTAAGAAATTAATTAGCAAATGGTTTCCAGCTTGACTACTTGCTGAAATATAAACTTAAAAATAAACAAAATACAGTTAGCGAAGTTAACAAAAAAGAAATCAAGGATCATCGGTTTGTAATGATGTCTTGTGATATCTTGGAGAAGATATTGAACAACTTCATTATACTTTTCCACTCGAGTCATGAGGAGTACTTGGCTTAAGAGCGGGACGGATTAGAGCGCTGCACCGCGGGTATCAACAATGCCTGTTCATGGAGTTCATTTGCAAAATGTAGATCTAGTGCAAAATTGCACACGAGGAGAAGAAAAAGCCAATTTTTTTCTGTATCATTTGCCATTACTTACAGCATTATGGAAAAATAAAAGAGCGACTTCCGGGCGTTAAGCCTTCAAGCTGCATGATAGCACATTATTTAAACTTCACACTGCAACACAGAAGTTGATATCTCAGAATACAGAAATATGGCTTCATCCTGTTGAGTTTATCAGAATATTTTTTTTCGGTTTTCGTGAGTTTCCATCCGCTTCGGTTTCGACATCCTACTAGAGATAATTCTGCATTGCGATTCCTGGATGTTCTTCATCTATGACAATATAATAAATATGTCTGGCTTGTTCGGATGTCTACAAACAGAGAGATACCGTCACATAACTAGTTTTTGCCGACTGGGAAATTTTTCCGTTAGTAATCCATAGTTTTCAAAAGTTTCTGCTGTTCTAGGGGAAAATAAAAACAACACCATTCTCATCTTCCATAAAGGCATTTATCTCGACTTTATTTTCAAAGTATAGATTCGGGGNGGGGGTTAAAGTTTAGGCTAATGTGCTAAGACTCAGGTAATAACACGCATCAGAGAAAACACCAATAAAATCGTTTTCAATGTTTAGCTTGGACATAGTATTGCCTCAAGGTTGCAGGAGCCTAACTGGTCAAACAAACTGGACTATTAGAGTCAATAAGAGCAGAATATTTATCTGTCCTCTATCAAGGATCGTCTAGAAATAATTGTATGACATGCCTCACTGCAAAAGTGGTGAAATTCAATCCCGGATTGTAAAAAGAAAAGAAAAAAAAATGTGCATGCAAGGTTTCCCAATGGCGTCAGCGGGTTTCATTGTGCGGACCTGTATCGGCGAAAGGAGGCCAAATTTCTAAGCTCTTTTCATCTAAATTAAACCTATGAAAAATCTAACTGAAGGACCCCCACTGAAAACGGTATATAATTTGAGTAGAGTGGTGGTCAAGACTTGCGGACAAACCTTGGCCATCCTGGAACGTCCCTGTGATTCGAGGAGAAAATTTCATTAAATGGCTCAAACAGGCTTTTACAATTTATTGGCTCCTGTACTTTCTGACATGAGCTACTGTAGACTGTAGCTAAATAAGTTCTAGCTCAACAGACTGAACTCTACTACAGTTTACACCGCATTCACCTCTAGAACTTTCGTCCAGAGTGTCGTTTTCATAAATGCAACTTTACGAAAATGAGAGAGTTTTTTTTTTTTTTTCTTCTCCTATAAAATTTGGAGTCTTGGCGTTTATCGGGGTATCGCATCCAAGTCACGAAGCGCCGTTTGTCTATATCAGTATATGGTTCATTCCTGGGACTCTATCAGATTATGCTTGGTCTAATACTATAGAGCACGTAAAAGGAAGAAAGACGCACCCTTGAGAGACTCCATGGACAAAATCTAGGAACTTCGTCTCTCTTCCCTACCCCAGCTTTTAATCTTTACTTTGTCCTCAGTCATAAACCCAAGCACAACTCGGTAGAGTCCCATGATTTTACGAAATGAACA
>JAWQUT010000171.1:365882-383444 GCA_033807755.1 Ellobium chinense
ATATATATACTGTGTGTATATATATATATATATATATAGGGTTTCAAGATTATTAATATGTTACTTTATTAATATAGCCTATATATTAGTGATTTAAGTACGCTGAAATGAAAGGATTTCTCAGATTAACAAAGTTATCGTCCTTGATTCACAAATTTCATTAAAACCATGAAACATGAGATAGGTTTCATTCTTCGTTAATTCTGAGTTGTTTTTTTTTATTTTCTTAAGAATTTCCATTCAATTAAGAGGAATAAAAATGAACTTTTTTTTTTCGACACTTTGAGTATAACAAGAAGAATGTTTCGTTAAAAACCTTACCGAAATTCCAAACTTTAATTAATTCAAGAGTGTTTAGGAAAATCGTATACGGATACTTGTATCAGTTTGCTTTCGAGGGTACACGGAAAATAATTATGTCCTTGGTCGAAAGTTATATAGAAAGTGTATCCACTTTTGTTGTCACTTCCTGCTGGCAGCTCTCGGCATTACATTCATTTGTTCTGTTGTTAGTGTCACTGACAGTCTTCTTGTTGTTGTTGTTGTTGTTGTTGTTGTTGTTGTTGTTGTTGTTGCTGCTGCTGTTGTTGCTGCTGCTGCTGCTGTTGGTGTTGTTGTTGTAGTTGTTGTTGTTGTTGTTGTTGTTGTTGTTTTTCTTGTTCTTGTTCTTGTTCTTCATGAAATTCATGTCTCACAACAGTTAAACACTATCTTTAAAAAATGCCCCAAAAAATGTAGAGCAATTTACCCTAGATAGAACTTGTTCTAATACGCAGTTCAACAACCGATAATTTACCGTTCAAAACGATACGAAACCTGAAATGAAATGGGTATGAGAAATTTGCACTTAGTAATGAAAGGCAAGGCAACTCTATTCCAGGGCTCCTAAAAATTAGCTCAATACTGAGGATAACAACGCTAACAGTCGGACTATTCCTGGTATTACAGTAAGTACTAAGTGTATGTGAAAGTGAGAATTGTACCGTAGTTGAAGTGTGACTTTTTTATAAATTTTATTCTACGTCTAGTACCTGCACCAGGAGAGTCGGATTGTTGACGGACATGTTAGGGAAGAAACGAACATGGAGGATCGGGCATACAGATCACAAACAGCCAATCGATATTGATTTCTTATTAATTAATCAACTTACTGTCCCGCCCGACCTCATTACAGCCGACCCCGCCCAACCGAAACTTCCGGTCAATAGCAACAACTCTCAGACTACTACAGAATACCGCTCTTCCCGTAGATTAAAATCACCGGAACTTCAGCTGACTGTTAGCGGCGAGGATTTTTTTTTTTTTAAAGGTTTCGGGTTTGGTTAGTGGTAGGATCAGGGTTAAGGTTTCGCAACGCCAAAAAGTATTTCCGGCAGTCCCAGTACTAATGCTTACTTCTACTAGAATATCTACGGGTGCAGTTACTTCCGTCGCCGATAATGGTCAGTTTCACCATCAGTGGATAATCACAACTTTTGTTTAATCTCACCTTTTCACCCATGCTCCCGGGGAATGGTGATCAAGCGGCGTGGATGGTATTATGAGTTAGTTACCAGGTGCTAACAGTTTGTGGTCAGTAGTGTGATAAGATTCGGATACACCACATGACAGACAACTTGTCTCACTCTTCTAGGATAAAGGTCCTTAGAGCGAGAGTCCAGCTAATTATCGGCCTTAGTTCAAAACCGGATTTAAGCGCTTTGCTTCAACTAAGTTCAACACTGAAGTTGGTCTGGATGTTGTAACTTTAATACAGTTACTAAATAGTCCTATCCACTTATCCACTTACATAATTACTTACAAAACTAAACTCTGACCACGGAACACTTCTGTTTCCAAACGTGCGTTGGCACCCTTTGTATATATCAGCTACTTTCCACTAAGTGCCAGATTGAAGTTGTTAAATCACTTTCGTTTAAACTGTGTCTGACATATTTCCTGTATCATTATTTTCCCGTGTGCTATTTCACGTGTTTGTCTGGTGAAAAAAAGTGGCCTGGATTCGAAAATGTGCAGTTATGAAGTTCCAGTATTCCTTTAACCCTTGGCTTCTTTGGTTTTAGTGTAATTGAAAAGGCTTTAATATAATAAAATTTAGTGATTTGACCGTCTTCTCATAGCCTGTACGGATACTGTAGCTTTTGTGAGTCATCATTTATCGTCATCTTTTACTTAGTTTTACTGAAAACATCTACTAGGACATTTTTACAGATATACACATGTTTCTTTCCATGTACAAGAAGATAACTGTAATAATGAAAATAATTATGTTACCCTTTTTTCTGCTGTTTCCATTTTGTCATTATCTGACTGTAACTTTCTTATTTTTCTACTTTGCTTTTCTCCTCTCTCTCTCTAGCACACTCTCTCGCTCTCTCGCTTTCCCTTTCTCTCTTTCGTTCTCTTTCTCTCTCTCTCTCTCTTCTTTTCCTATTGTGTCCAGACCTTGTCAGATATACCTGATGCTATTCTTATTCCGGCTCCTTTAGATCAGAACCTCCTGAACAATTTCATGTTCAAAATTATTCACAATAAAACTAATGATAAGAAAATTTACAAAACAACAGCCGACCCAAGAAGACCTTTCCATTTTGTTGTACCTCGCATAAAAGAGTTTTATAGAATTTCTTTCAGTAGAAAAGAGACAAATGTTTTAAGGAAATCATCTTTTTTCGTTAGAATTATAATTTGACAATGTTTACCTGCATGGGGATATTCCCATAGCTTTCATGTGGCTTCTATTTCCTTTGTTAATTTTTTTTTCTTATATGGCATTTATTATTTTAATGGACGTTTGATGTTATCAATATAATAATCAGTTGCCTGTCTCTATTTATATGTTTCGATAGCTGAGCACATAATAACTGTTGTAATTAAACAGGAATTGCGACAAATTACGATTAACCAGATTTGTTATTATTAGAGTGACAACGTAAAGAAAACCTCCAGAAAAAAAGAAACATTTAAAATAATAACAATAACAACAACCACAACAACAACAACAACAAGGACAGCATATTATTGAGTTTCCCCAGTATATCAGTCTAATGTTCGACACGACAAACTCCATATCCAAGGTACCCATCAGTCACGGTCCTTAGTTCAAATTTGTGAAGAGGTAAAATGTTTGAGACTACTGTCATATTGAAAACAAGAAAATTCCCTACGAGAGCGCTTCAATCAGTTCACGATTTTTTTTTTTTTTAATGAGTAACTGAAGTGTGAAGTTGTGACGGTAAAAATTACTTCATGAAAAAAAAATGATCTTGTTATGTCATGGCTTGCTGTATTTCAGCTAAAATTACTGACTACTAAATATGATTTATTTCTCGTTTTGTTCCACAGCTGTGAAGCCAATGGAAAGTGTTGATCTATCAATAATTATAATAATTTTAGTAAACAGCCTCACAGAAAAAAAAAAGAAAAATTAACATCACCGTTTAGACGCCTGGTACTGAAATAATACAGTATTACTTGTTATAGATGTATTAAAATATTAATTGTATAATTGTTGTTAACAAGATTATGTGAGTAATTACAATATTTCGTTTAATTTCTCTACACACATTATCCACTAAGTTATTTTGTTTAGAACTTTGCTTGCAGAGTAAACAGAAGTTAGGNGGGGAGGGTTGGATATTGAATTGCATGGACAATACCAACCACAATTTGTTTTCTGTATCTTTGTTTGATTCAAACCGTCAAGAACAAAATTATCAATAATAATTATTATTATTATTTATCCTGTTGCTATTGGTAAGATTTATCCATTTTTTTTTTCCTCGACTGGATTAGTTTGCACTATCGACCTTTCCCACTGAGTTTCTGCCATTATTACCATAGACTGCCTGGCCCCGCCTCCTCCGAATTTTTTAAAATAACAAAAAGACTAGAGTCATTCTTCTTACTTCCACTGAAATCACTAAGTGTGGTGCAACAAAAATGATTTAAATACTTATGCAAATACAAAAAGTAGAAAAAAAAATTCACAGAATATAATATTGCAAAACTTTTAAAATACTTAACACAGCTGGTGCAAGAAACGGATAGTCTAGTCTAGTTTGTTTACGGTGTATAAAGTCAATGTTTACGTGTTACTACGCCATTTGTGATGCAGTTTGACATACATGTAATCATCCGATCAAACCATTCCTTCCTCGAATCCTTTGCCGACACATCCAAAGACTTAACTAAACAGAAATTAATTGCTTACCTTCACAAAAATATCCCATGAATTTTCACGGGTCCAAATTTCATCCGAGGAAAATGACACTGATACGAGATAGACCTTTTTTGGATGTGTTGTGTGGCGCTGCAGGTCTGACTGTGGTTACAGAGTCTTGCCCTGGTTCTTTGGGATCGATAATAATGAAAGTGACGTAACTCCTTGCAGCCTGCCGAGAGCCAGGTGAAGAAAGGACTGCCAAATCAAAATAATTTTCTTGTAACTTGGCTAAAGATTTTACGAATCGAATCAGATCTGATGTGTTTGGTACTCACCCGATCGGGAAGCGAGAATAATCCAGGTTAGATTTCCTAGTTTTGAAGATCCAGTTATCGTTAGTATTTCACCGTGTGGCTAAATAACCCAAAGAGGCCGTGCACACTTAGCGTAAGCGGTCGGCAATTTGTGGTGAAAGACATCAATACTTGGACCGATGCAGCGATACCGGCCGAGAAATAAGGACGTGTTGTGAGGGGCTGGCGATAGCGTAAGTCATCGGGTGAGAATTCTCAAATCGCTCTCAACTACTTCAGTCGGAAGTGGGCAGCTGTCAATCGTTGTCATTGAAAAGAATAACCGATCACAGACAAACCATCAATCGTGTTACTTTTCATGAGTTTTCACAAGGCGACACTTTGTCGAGATTGCACGGCTGTGTTGCCATGTCGGTGATCCTTGAGTGTCATGCTGATAACTTGCACACTACACTACACACCTGGATGTAAACATTCCTCTTACGATTCAAAGCCAAGTCCTGCCGCCGCTGCTGATGGTTGCTGTCGCTCTTGGTGGTGGTGATAAAGTTGATGCTGTCCTTGCCGGTGTAGTAGCGGCGGTAGCTGTAGGAGGAGGGCAGTGTAGCGATGGGTCTCTTGTCTTCTGCTCACTGAGGCCGCCCACGGGCCGCTATCAGACAAGGCAGCTGAGAGGAACAGAGACTGCACAGCGTAAAGCGCAGCTAGTGTTTACAGTTGTGCAAGTAGCTTCGCACCGTGTTCCGATCTCTTGTAGGTAGGCAAAGGCAGCTTACTGGATGGCTACTGCTGGAGAACCAGCGTGCGACGTTGATAAAAACCCCAACAAAAACTATTTAGCGATAAACAGAGCTGTCATGCCCTCGACGGTTGGTCGGAGACCGGCTGGCAGAAGGATACCCGTGTCTAGCTGCGAGGACCAATAGACGCCCAGCGCGCGCCGTTACCGCCCGTCGTCAGCGCGGCGGGAGATGAAAGAGAGGCGGGGCGTATCGATTCCAGCAGCGCCAGCTATTGGCCGCACGGGGACGAGTCGACACTCTTCGTATGGCGGCCGGATTCTATTCGTCGTGGGCTTGTGGCGAGGGGCGGGAACCGTTATTGAGTGCTCGGGCCAGGAGTCACGCAGGAGGCGGGATGCTCGCGGTTCCAGGAATGCAGGGCCTGTCTGGAAGAACAAAAGAAGATGAGTGGTCATGCAGAGTGGGAGTGGGAGTGAGGAGACGCATTGGAGAGACAACTTGTCTGCGACGGATGTTGAAAAACTGCTCAGTGTTATTGGCAAATCAGAGGCAGTGCTTGCAGCACGCGCCCCAAGTATGTGTACAGCATTACAACTGAAATGGCGTAGAAGTGGAGACTTGCGTATAATATCACGCAAAAACATAATAATTATATTATCCTAACGACACGAACTTGTCAATATCACAGTGAAGTAATTACCTTTGACCTGTCAGTGACAGCAGTAGTGCTGTAGTCACACAACATTGACTATTAGGTGGGCGGTTAAGTAAGTGTCAAAGTCCTTGTTCTAATTAATTACAATTGCAACCATGGCGATAATAATTTAAGTACTGTCAGTCAATGTCCGAATAGAGCAACCGCTCTTGGGGACATTGGAAAAAGAAAGAAAGAAAGAAATTAAGGAAGAAAGAAAGAAAGAAAGAAAGAAAGAAAGAAAGAAAGAAAGAAAGAAAGAAAGAAAGAAAGAAAAGAAAAGAAAAGAAAAGAAAAGAAAAGAAGAGAAAAGAAAGAAAGATAGATACAAACAAACAAATAAACAAACAAACAAAACATAATACACTTCTTTTTTGCTATTTGTCATTCGATCTCTCATCTTTTCTGTCGTGCTCAAGGTTTTTTTCGTTCGCTCGTTCATTCACCCTCTGCAAACATAAGTTGGAATCGTCTGAGATTTGTGTGAGATATAAATATGACAATAATGTTACAGTAAACTAGAAAATGGGAAGAGGTGAGCAAAAGTCTGAGTAAGTGATAGCGTAAAATAAAACAGATCTGGAGTAATTGTTTTTTTCAATAAGATAAACCGAAATCTACATCAAAATAGATAAGATATAGTCTACAGATTTTAAAGTAAAACTTCCGAGAATTTAAATGAAGCTGAAATACAAGTCCACATTAATTAACGTGCAAAACAAAAATGCTCATTCGTCTGCGCGAAATCGATCCCATATTATTAAGAAACTATGGACACAAAGCGTTAAGATCTGAGAAGCCTCTCCGAATAAGTCTACCTTGCCCTAGGGGATATATAAATACATTCAACCCATGAAGTCTTCAAGTAAGAAAATCCAACCGGCATTCCCCCCGCCCCNCCCTTTTTCCAAACAAAAAAAAAAAGTCCAAACAAAAAAGATTTTCTATAATAAACGATGTGGTCCACGTATAACATTTACCCACATTTACTCAGAGTCACACCATGATACTATCCTTCAGCAGCAGCAGAAAAAGCAAACATTCAATTCTGAATTTATGAGGAGTTTTAATGCCGGCCAATATAAAAACAGCGAGTAGATCTATAGGAAGACATGCTGCTGATGCTGTAGATGAAAGCATTAAGAAGAACTAGAAAACAAAGTGGTGACTTCTTACCATGTACACCAAGTGTGATGACTGTCGACTTACATCAACTAAGTAATAAGTAATATAATGGTAACGCACAAATCAAAGTCAAAACTTCAGGAGAGAGAACAAAATTTTGACAGGGTTTTTTAAGTTACTCTTTGTAATTCCTATACATTTATTATCATGAGCAATGTTTATTTGATATGGTTGTATCATTGATGTAGTTTTCATAAAAGTTAAAGAAAGGGCACATTTTTGGCGCGAAAATGGGAAATATATTGGTTCGTTATTGTGTAACAATGTTTAAATTTTACTCGCACCTGGCTTTACCTTCTTATTCACTGGTAAACTATCTTAATAAGGTAATATGATATAATAATATGATATAATAATATAACGTAGTATTATTATTATACATAATATGATATTTTTGTTTTGTTTTGATTTGTTTGTTTACTGTGGAAATCAAGGCTCATGTGGTGATAACTCACCTAGCTATCATTACATTATTGTTACATGAACTTTTTTTTTCTTTGCGTGGAAAAAGAAAAGGAGGGAGGAGGTGAAGAGGAGGGTGTAGCACTCATTCCAAATAAATTCAAAATTGCGCACGCCTACCTTATGATTGTGGTGTGCAATGTATAAATAGTTAGTAAGTAACCATAACGATAAAGTGATAAATAAATCAAATAAGTTATTTTTCATTACGTTTAATTTCAATAGGCTAAACAATTTGAAATGTTAATAGCAGATAATTAGAATGACTGAATGATTGAAGGAATAAATAAATGAATGCAGACTGGTAAACAGTCTTCTGGTCAGATTGATTGATATTTACACCGTTTTTGCATCCAAGTGTCATGATTAATTAACAGGTTAACCTAGCTTGCCATTTCATACGGAAAACACCACCATAATGCGTTTTATGTGTTCCTGCAGAGAGCGAGAGAACGTTGATAAAATATAGAATGTTCGAGCGAAAGGAAGATTGATCCTGGAAAATATTTATTATATTATGGTGTGTGTTGTTTTGTAGACTAGGTCTATGTTAGTGGTTTTGATAGAACCGTTTTTTCCCCCCAGAGCGTGGTGCAACATTCGGATGAGGCGCATCAAAAGTCAGGACAATTTTTGTTTTCCTTTTCTTATAATGGATGGGACGAAGTTGAACCCACCAGCTGTAGCTCCGGCCTGTCGTGACGAGACTGTGACGTCATCACACCAATGGGTGGAGAGATCTGTCTACGTCACGATTAGTGTGTCGTATCTACTTGGAATCCAGTGGCTTGACACCATAGGAGAAGACTGGGATGGAGTGATTATGCGGAATTTACAAACTACATGTAAACATAGAATGAATTAACCAGGTTTCTTGTATGATTTCTCTTTGTGTCCAAAGTTGATGATCTCTTGATCATTCTGCTGTAGCTGTGGAGTAAGTTTTCTATCAGGAATCCATCAACAACCTGCAGCTTTCACTATAAAATTATATATTCAACCTGTCAGGTGTTACATAGTCGCGCTGTTCAAGAATTCATTTTTTCCCCCCTACCCCAAATAAAGACACAGAATATAAATTTTCTAAAGTGATTATTGTGGCCGACTGGCTACGATACTCTTAAACTTACAATATTAATTTGGTCAAGTAAATTGCCCATCCAAACAAATCACGTTGTCCCTCAGTCTCCGGTCATAGAATTTTTTCTACTCTACATAGAGAAGGACCAACTGTAGACATGTCCTCAGACCACACATTATATCATTCCTGACATTGTTCCACAGTGAGTTTTTGACAGCTGATAAGAATTTGAGAACTTCACAGTATTTGAAGAACAGTTAGATTGGACAGATGGAACAGGATGTGTATTATATTCTGTTTGTTTGTTTGTTTGTTTGTTTGTTTGTTTGTTTGTTTGTTTGTTTGTTTGTTTGTTTGTTTGNTGGTTGGTTGGTTGGTTGGTTGGTTGGTTGGTTGGTTGGTTGGTTGGTTGGTTGGTTGGTTGGTTGGTTGGTTGGTTGGTTGGTTGGTTGGATGGTTGGTTGGTTGGTTTGCTGAATGGTTCATGTTTTCTCGTTTTCTTCATTTTCTAAACATGGTTGGCCCTCGGTCTTTCTTGTAGTGTCAGCTCACCACAACTTGAAACTGAATTATATTATTATATATATAGTCTATACATTTAACTCGTCAATGTAGTTGTGAAGAGCTGGATGGAGGAAATGACAATAAATTAGATATTCGCAAGTGACGAATACGGTTATAATAACATAAATTATAATAATAAAGATGTTCATATTCCATTATTATACAGAGTCGTTTCCACTCCATGGAGGGAGGCTAGACGCTTACAGAAACCATTCATTCTCTCTGTCTCACTAAACACAAGAACTCATCATACCTGGGAAGACACAGTCAACAAACACGGGTTGTTGGAATTCCATAGGGGATAAGGAGGGACAGTCTTATTGAGGGCTTGCGCATGAACAATGGGATCTCTTACAGTCGTAAGATTTACTTTAGTGCACCGGTGCTGAATGTGCCCTGTAGCAGCGTTCAACATGCAGAATCAGGTCAAAGTGTGAATCAGAATGGTAGGAGGTCCCATCGTTCATGCGCAAGTTCTCAGATAGTTTGTGCATGAAATTTGACAACTAAAACAGGAAACTGAAGCACACCATTTCATCCAGGATGGGGCTTTTTGTGAGACCATGGATGGAGATCGTCAGGTTAAAGTGTATTTTTGTCTCCTGAAAACAACTAGAAGAGGGTCTGGATCAAAACATGTTTTGGCTGGTGCTGGTAAATGTAGCTGTGAATGAACTGGACATCCTGGAGAGAAATAACAGTGAAGTCAGATTTTCCAATACTGTCAATGCTAGAAACGTCCGTAGTTAGCGAGCTGAAGTCGGCCAGGATTAATTGCACTAATTAGTGGGTGGTTCTTAGCACTTGTTGATGTGAGAAACTCGCCGTCTATCATTATACCACTACGGCAACGACCTCCTGCTGGCACCCGCTGTTGCTGTCGTCGATGTTGGTATTGTTGGCGTAGCTAGGTCCTCTGATCGGTTTCACTCTCTTCTTGCACTGACCCTCATGACAATTGTCCAATCAGCGCCCGCTGGGTGGTCGGGGCTAAATAGGGAGCACAGTATTATGATCCAACTCGCAGGTAGGCCTAGATCAAAGCAACAACACTGACGTCATGGTGACCTATTGTATAAGATCAAAGTTGACGTAAGTCTTGAAAAGCGCTAGCGTTGACCAGAACAATCTCTCTGTTCCTTTTGGTCATGACGATACATTTCAGTTGGGGCGTTTTGGTCATAGGCCTTTACACCCACCCCTGTTATGACGTACATGTGCGTTCCGGAAGTAAAATTACGAGTCGTCTCCGGTATACCCCTCCATTTTATTTTCCACATAATATTCCTACGTAAGACATGAAAAATCATGACATAATTAGGAGGGGAAAGGGGGGGGGGAGTAAAAGGATGGATTTACAGTCTAGCATTACATCACTAAATCTTAGAACTGAACTGAACTGAACTTTATTTCCAGATTGCAGTACATACAATAATGTGGAAAGAAAAACAAACGGCAATGCAAATTTGTTTAGGAGGAAGAAAGGAAAAAAGAAAACGGCTCAAAATGTCTCCATAATTTTTCTAACGGAACGAGACAGATTATGACTGCTGTACTTTTGGTTGTCACTGAGGAGTAATTTTATGTTGAAGATGTTAGACTTGGTCTGGAATAATTTTGGTAAGACATTTTCCAGGCCAGGAGTAAATTCGACAGTTGGTAAAGACGATCGTGTGTCAGCCAAAGTCCATGGGTGAAAGTTGTAAATAATGAGCAGGTGATATGAAAACGTAATAGATCATTTGATACAGTTAGCGAACATTAGTTCTTATGACTCGGTTAATCATCAATCCTCGATAGCATGAGAAAAGTTGCAATTAGAAGGAGTTGCAGTTATCCCACATTTTGTATATATAAAAAAGACACAGTGCTCAGTAGTATAGCAACATTTCTGATTAAGCAGAAAACTGAATAGAGTCAAGCGATTTGCAAGTAAGCTGAGCCGAAAGTTGAATACATTAATTGTCTCCGTTTAATGCCAACCACCTTAATGGAAATGTCTGCTTAATCACGACTCTTCCAGAGTACTGCCCTTGTAGATCTGAAAATCACTAGATACTCGCAACTTCTTTTACCCTTATCTTTTCCTTCGATCCTTAGGACTAACAGTTAAATGGAGGCGATTGATGAGTGCAAGACAAATAAATTACAAGTGCAACCACTGACCCGATTCACAGCAAAATCTCAGTCTCAATCCGATATCCTTACCTTCAAAAATAAATCTTCCACACGGCGGCAGTTCCCAATGGCAATGAGAAATCGATAATTTGACGGAGGCTGAACCAATGAATAATCAATCGTCTGATCAATACTCTGTGCTCTGCTAGATTTATATTCGTCCGGACCTGTCGGAGCAGATTATTGTTTTCTAACGTAACCAGTCAGTTTGTTATCCTAGTGCAAGGGAAGACAACTCCGACAGAATATTCACATTAGCCACACGGATACTCTCTCTAGCGAGACGGGGGAAATGGCTTACTACGCACCACGTACACAATACAAAATTGCAACAGAGAGCGATTATCAACGGTCGAGCTAAAATGCAGAAGAATATCGTAAAGAACCACGCGTGAAATGAAATACGTGAGACATCAGCAATATCGTAAGAATATACAGTGAAAGACGTGATGTAGCAGGTGCACCCCCGCCCCCCTTCCCCCTCCCTGCCTAGCTAAAAAAAAAAATCAAAACTCAATTTCAAAGTTTAATAACTTCAAATTTCAAATATTTTGGCGCGCTAAAATTTGCACACAATAGCGGATCGACATTTCCTGTTTATGGTGCAAATTTGAATTATCTCGGTGCTATGGTTATGTAGGAACCGACAAAAATGACAAACGCCTGCATACCAACAGCAGACCGGAGAATGTCACTCCAACAATTTACCTCGGCCCAACAAAGTGTTTTGAACCGTTGTTTTTTTTTTTTAATTTGCAGTAACAAAGATATAATACTGTAGTATCTAGATCTAGATCCAGATTAATGAAAACTGCATTAATTATAGATTATATTATATATCTATCTATCTGTGAATGGGATTAGAATGCACGCCATTTTGCCTTTTACACTTAAAGTTAATGGACCCTGAAATTTTGTGTGTGTGTGTGTNGTGTGTGTGTGTGTGTGTGTGTGTGTGTGTGTGTGTGTGTGTGTGTGTGTGTGGCTGGCTGGCTGGCCACGGGGTATCTTTGCGAATACACCCACCAGCCAACGGTATACCCTGAAATGCTGTACAGCGCCCGAGTTTTTCTTTGTCTGTGTAATATGAAAGTTTAATGGTCAACAGTTTTGAAACTTGAAATTATGGAATGGCCCCGTGGAATAAGATTTTATTAGGTCTATAATGTGTACACGAAACAAATAAATTTATTATCATCATCAATTTACTTTAGTTTCCAGGTACCAATGTCCATTTGTGATATGTATAACCCTGAGACTTTCCCAAGATGCATTTGAGTTAGGATTAGGGTTAATGAGAACATAGTTAGTAAGGCACAGAGTAGGTACCAAGGACTCTCCGATGGATGCTTCTCTAACTCTGCCCCTAACTTTAACCCAAATACATCTTGGAATAGTCCTAAATTTAAAAGGAAACGGACACTCGACACTTGTGGACTGGGGCGATGATATTCGTGGACCGCAGCCATTTTGTTTGACCTAGTTACGCCGCCGAGATCGGCTTCGTTGTTCTATCGACGATCTTTCAACTTTGATACAGCATAGCTAATTTTGATGTCCAAGGCGATAGATTGATGTATTCGCAATGCGTTCATATCAAGACCTATCTGGAAACTAAATGAACTTACTAGTCTAGATTTTCCTCACTCACGTTTCAAAATCCTCGAATGAAAAACACAAACTGACTATCACTTATAAAGTTTAACACTGAAACTCTGTTCTTGATGTCTAAATGCAGGTAGGTCAGTCTTCTCTCCCCAGTATCTGTGAAGGTTTCAAACTCAAACTCATAATATTGAGTGTTCCGTGACGAAAATTAGAAAATGGTTGAAACATACTTCATTGGTTGAGACTGCCAACTTTGCAATCACTTTTCCACTCGAAAATCATTTCTGAGGGGATAGACGTTGAAGTGATCATTACACAGTCAACTCCGTTTAATCGCAACTTCTCGGGAGCAAGAAAACAGTTGCGATTACAAAGAAATGTGTTTATTCGGTGACTTTTGTTTAGAAATACAGCATTTTGTTATGTGAAAAGGGTTACAATTAAGCGGTAGGTGCGACTATCCGGTTTACCAGTGAGAGAATTCTACTGTATATATGAAGATGCGATTATTTAGTGATATTTATAAGGATCTGTATTATTTTTCTATTTAAACATTGTTACGATTACGCAGAAAATTCGATTATCAGGATGACAATAAAATGAAATCGACTGTAACTAAATAGTTATATTATATCACTTCTAGTATGGCCTAACTAAAGAAAGTCCATTTTCTTCTATCTAAACTAGTCATACCCCCTGCCTACACCCTGTCTACTGCGACATACATAATACATCCATTGAAACAGAAATAGCGTTCTACTGGTCATCAATAGAATATCACTGTACATAGAAGTTTGTCCTAATAGGATATTCAAGTGTCACATTAGAATAAATTCATAACCAAATTGAAATTTCAGACCCATAAGGTAGACTAAGAGCAATCTGCCATGCAATTAAAAAAACAAAGCAAAAAATTAGGCATCATATTCATAATTGTTATGAAACCTTATTAATATGGAAACACCTGCTGTCTTAGATAGCTCAAGGAAGGAAAGTTCTCAAGTTTAGACAATAGACTAAAATAATATAACTCCACTGCCCATCAGACGGCCTTCATTGCCAGCAGCCGATATCTCCACCGTGACGTGTCCAGGTATCATGCTGGGTGAGTGCATGTGTGTCACTGACTTGCCAGTTGGGACACACGGTTGTCATTACCAGGACAGTGGACAACCCGCTGGGTTGGGGCAGAGCTGTCACGGACAACCCGCGGACCTGACCTACTTTTGTTGCGCTGTCATTCATTATATTACATGTCCTTTGGTTGGGGGGNGGGGGGGGGGGGTGGTGATGGAAGGAGGGACAGAGAGAAGGAAGGAGTAAATGAGAGGGAAAGATAGAGAGAATGAGGACAGGTACCTCCAAAGTTATGACAAGAAGCTTGCATTATTGCCCTAGTCTATAAAATCTATTATAAATCAACACAAAGGAAAAGCAAACAAAAAAAAGTTGTCATAAATGCAAACTGCTGAATGGACCAACTTGAAACTTCGAGCGAATAATACATAATGTACATAATCTCTTATCGATTGTACAAGACAAATATGGAAAGGAAAAGTTTTAAATGAGCTTAGACATATTGGTGATATATATAAGCACATACTATATAATCTCACTAAAGCGGACTGTCCCCCAGAGGGTCCGGTGAAAAAGTATTGTGCCGGCCCTGGGCTTTCTGGAATACAGTCATCTAAGCAGGAGTACATTACAATGTCAGTTAACATAAAAATAATATTACATCAACAAACATTACGTCTATCCATTCTTCAAATAGTATCGCTATGTACAGACTGTCACTTAGTTGTGGATTTTATACTGTTTCCCTGGTTTGTGAAGATTGAACTGTCGACAAAGTAAAGCATCGTCTGTCAAATACAGTCAGAAATGAAAAGAAAAAACAAAACAAAACCCGAAGTTATTCATTTCCTTCAAAACTTTTCAGCTATTTACTTGGAAATGGGGAACAGCACTTGGTGACATAGTTTTTACAATTAGAAAACACATGTTCCGGTTCGTTACACCAAGTAATCCTTGCTGTGTGTTTGGGATACAGATTTGATTTCCGTAGATATTTTTATTCAAAGTTGAATGAGAGAAACAGAATCTTAGCCTTGTATACGGGAATTAGGGAATCCACGGATTTCTCCGAAGACCTGACCTTTAACATTTTCACGAACATGCTCGAAAATATAAAACTTCTCGCTATCGGAGATCCGCAAATTCCTTTACGCGCGATCTTTAGATTCTCCAAGACATTTCTGACACTGAGTCTGTTGACAACAAAGCGTGGCGCGAATGAGTTGGAAAACAGTTCAAAACACCGAGAATGAACTGACGTGATACCAGCAACGATGTCAGCGAGTTTAAAACAACAACCTGTTTTTATTCGGACAATTCATTAAAACAATCGCATGTATCATGTAAAAATATCACGTAGCTTTTTTTTGTTAAATCTAAAAACCGTAATGCCACCTCACAACCTGGTGTTGTTGAAAATAGCCCCGGTATAAAATTTCAAGGATGAGGTGTTGTTCTAATGAAATGCATTACATGAAGGCATCCTCTTTCAGTGTGATGTAGATTATAATGTACGATATCATGCAGTTTGAAATGAGAAATGAAATCAAACACCTGAGCGGATAATTGTTTACCAGTTTAGTCTAAATGTAAAGCAAGATAGATGAAAAATGTAAAGATAGAGACAGCTGTTCTCTCTCTTCCTAAATCTTCGACCTCATTCATATTAAAAAAACAACAACAACATAAATTTACAAGCTCAAATTTGTGATTTTCGAGACTGCTGTGAAGTCAACGCCACAAAACACAATGAAAAATTCACACAAGACATTTTGTTATTTGTAGTTGTGTCCTTTGAGTGGTCAGTGAGTGACTGGATCACGATGTAGCAGTAAATATTTAAAGAAAGCAACAATAATTTGTAATGATCATTCCTTATTACATAATTCTTGAACACCACAGAACTGCGTTGAGCACCGGTGCTATTGGGAAATATGAAAGACAAAACGGTCACTTTAGCGTGACTAAGGTCAAACATTTTGAACAGAAAAGTATCATCGCTTTTTGGTAGAGAATTAATTAAATAAACGGGGAAGAAAACAGAAAGAAGTAGGAAGAGGGATAGCCAGGGATGGGGTAAAATTAAACAAGTTAAACGTGAGTAAAATTATGTTGAGGGGCGCTAAATTTGCGATGAGGTTTAGATCAAGGTGCTACACTTTTGTCACGATTTAAAAAGAAATGTCAAAATATGGCGTGCCGTGGCTAATATGCATACAGGGTAATATATAATATAAATGTTAGATTATATAGATATGTTTTTAATTTCTCAGTAGAGACACATAAGCAAAGCATCCAGAGTTTTCAAATAATATGTATCATTAGTAGACATGATACATCTGCTAATGTGTGTCAAATTCCAACTGCATAAGATCTGAATTATTGAAATTATGAGACTTTAAAATTAAGTAAATTTTTCTCCCATGGTCGCCTGATATGATATTCAGTACCACATAATCACAACTCCAGTTAATCTCAACTCTTTTCCATACTCCCGAGTAGTTCGATTAAACGGATCGATGGAATTATTATCATCTCAGAAGGTGCATAACAAGAGGACAACAACACGTCTCCTACTCACTCACAAAATTGGGACAGGCGCGTGCAGAGATAAGAATCAGCGTGTGTGAGCAGCAGGCGGCCACACGGGTCTTTTGAGTTGATTACATCACAAGACACGGTGGGCCTGGAGTGGTCTGGAGTGTTTAGTGAGTGTCAAATTGTTGATTTCATGTTTATCACTGACTAAAACCACTTCCTGGTTTGTTGGGTGGCTGTTAGTGATGGTGCTGGTGAAGAGGTCTTTGCTCTTTGCTATTGATTGGTGGTACTAGCTCTTTCTCTCTCTCTGACTCGATGGTCGTGCATTTTTTTCTTGGGGTGTGGGGTGTGGGGTGGGGGATGGGGAGGGGCTAGTGAATATGATTACATGCGCTGAGATGTACTTGAAGATGGGACGAGTGGGTGTGGAAGGAAGGGTGTTGTCAATGATGGTGTTAATGTTAATGGTTTAAACAGATGGCTTAACTGACTCGGTGTTTTATAGCAAGAATTAAGAACATTGTTTCCTTCCTTTTTGTCTCCTATGAAGACTCAAAGACGGACGGACGGACGGACGGACGGACAGGCGGACAGAAGGAGAAAAATATTTTTTTTTAAATTAAGAATAGCATGACATTGGACTAGGACCTGTGCGAGCTGTCACAGACCACTTGTCTAAGATGACATCAACTATCCTTTTACATGTCTCAAATCGTATACAACGTAAGACAAAACACTGCCTAAGACGACCTCTTCGAAGACATTAAATACAGTCACCAATGAGGTATTTTCAGACGGGTTAGTTACACCACGTGATCTAGGGATTGCTAGGATATTTTGATAAATGACGAGTAAGCATACATAAGCAGAGCATGTAAACAAACCAACGTGTGAGCAAGATTTCCTAGGTCACATGATGGAGCTGAAAATACCTAATATTAGTATTAAAG
>JAWQUT010000171.1:389232-391732 GCA_033807755.1 Ellobium chinense
CATACATACATACATACATACATACATACATACATACATACATACATACATACATACATACATACATACATACACACACACATACATACATACACACATACATACATACACACACACGCGCACACACACACAAACACGCGCACACACACACACACACACACACACACACACACACACACACACACNCACACACACACACACACACACACACACACACATCAAACAGTTAAACCCTGATGACACGTCTCCTGGTTAAACCAGCCACCTGGTTAGACCGACCGATTCATCCAGTCCCATCTTTGACCTTAGTGCGGTTCATGTTCCACTGAGTCTATCATCACACTTATTTCACATAATATACAGATCATTGTGTTATCAAAAGTTTTGACTCTACTCTCAGAATGTCTGTCTGTGTCTTTGGTCCACATGCCTGCTTAATCCCTCCTCGACTCATCAAGAGGCCGACGCTGATACAACGATTGTAAGAATTTAGCTCAACAAGCTACCGGGGGCTTAGTAGGTGCCCCCAGGGGGGCCCTGAACGCCTGGGGCGACCCGGAGGACCCTGAGGAATGTCCTTTTAAAAATGTGCCTGAGGCCCTGTCCTCGTATCACCTGTACTGCCTGGCATGAACCGCAAGTTTCCTGTACTATTGTGTCAGATTTATACTGCTCGAGAAAAGTTATTACCTGACTGTTCTATTGACTTTCCCTCACGATCTCGAATTTTCAAGCCGATTTTAAGTTGTGTATGACGTCTACCTGATTCCAAACTGACAGCAAGGCGATGGGTGCCGACGCAGAGGTCGTGGGTTCGATTCCCACCATATCACTTTCTTTCCTTCTTCCCTCTGCATTTGTCTTCTTGAGCACTTCCCTTTACCCTACTTTGTGTCAGCATCTGTTTGCGTATGCTCACTCCCCACTTCTCATACAGTGGAGCACGGGTAATGCCTATTATAATAATGGGACCGACCAAACGTACATTTATTAGCAGAAATACGTTTTAACCATAGACATATCCGTAGAGGAGAAAAATCGGGACCCAAAATACTGTACTTAGTATCCGTGTTTACTTACTAAGCGTGTCCATGTTAAATGTGTGTTCACTGTACTAGTCTTCAAGTTTCCTGCCATAAGAAACATCTGCAAGCGATTACCATCAGCTTTTATATTCATTGCACATGTCCCTGAGTGAGGTGACAACAGTCTTGAGGCTCAGTTGGGCTCTTGAGATCGGCCTTTTTTCTGTTACCAGTTCCTCTTAGAGAAGGTCTTTTGGGTTGCGACCATCGATGATTCGAAAAACCTGGCCCAACCATGGCTGGCGTCTCTCCTTGAAAAGGATGTAACATTGAAACTATTTGAAGAATGATAAGCTTTATGATTATCACTCTGGATAATTTTTAAGAAAATCACAAAAAGTCACGACAAGCTGTCCAAGTGTGAAGAGGGCAATTGCTGTAGGAAACATTAAATAAAGGCAACTTGACTGACTGACATGTTGGGCAATTCAAGCCTTAACCTTTCACTGGCAGTATATAGTATGTGGTCTACAACTGAATTATCGTATTTTAGTGTTTATGAAAAGAAGATTAAGTTATCAAATCATAGCTCAGGACTACTGTAATGATAGAAGTCGAACTTAGACAAGGAACTGAGTTATTTCCTTTTCATATTAAAAAAAGAGTAACTCGTGCGTGCCTCAAATTCTTTCCATCGAGCTTCCAGTCTATGCAACGGTGTATTAATAAGCGCTTCATTGTAGGCAAAAAAGTTTGGTATGTTCTTGAGAACTCTATGAGTTCCATGGCCATTGATTGACACTCATGTATACAAACTGTGCCACAGTGGAGGAGGCGCGGCTGGGGGTAGGCGGGTTGTGTGTAACAAGTTTAGATGCAATGGCGGTTAAACTATTTTTGCTGCTGCTGGAGGGTCAAAACTACTTACATGTGATTCAGTGTAGCTTTTTGATGCGTCATGAACATGTCATAAGATTGAAACAAAGGAAATCCAATGAGTTCACTGATAAGCGGATTTTCTCCTTTCGACAAGGTGATGAATGCTTCATTAAATCTGGCGTAAACGGTCGTGAGGCACTGCTTTCATCATATTGAATTCAGTGGCTGATGGTGATACATTCAAGCAAAAATTTGAAACGTTTAAGGAAGCTGACAATTTTTGTTCACGTCTTTTTAATCTGCCAGGAGATCGAAGCTATACGATTCTGGATGAAAAGCTGAGAACAGCTGTTACATTCAGACAGTTCAAGCATGTCCTCTCAATTTATCCTAGAAAAAAAAAACTGTGCCTGAATAACTTTGTTATCTGAGCTCCTGATTTGGTATTGTTGTTGCAGTATAAAGTTGTAATAAGATAAGGAATAATACTTTTTCAAGGTTCAAAGGAAGTTGGTGAAGCATAAAATCTATACATGAGAAATGTAAACCTGAATCCGAACAATAGCGAAAATTGGGTTCTCGAAAAGTATTACAGA
>JAWQUT010000171.1:396732-402095 GCA_033807755.1 Ellobium chinense
TGCCCCCCTCCCTCGATAAAACATGAGCTTGTATTTATGGAATGTCCATCGCCCCTATGCCCTTTCTTCTAACGGTGCATTCTGGATAGATTGTCTTCAACTATGCTTTTGCAGATTGGCCATATTGTCTCTACAATAAAATCTTGATAACACATTGTACAGTCGCTAGAAGTATATCAGATCGCGTTATCCATGAATCGTGTTAACCCTATTATATCGTCTTGAACATTACAAGGTCATTGACGGGACTGCAACAATCGGCTGTGGTCACCACGTGGTCAGCTCAACCAGGGGACAAACTAATCATGGTTTAGCAGTCAACACCACTTAGTTGCAACCCGTCAGTGGTACGGGAAAAGTTTATATTAAAAGCAGCTGCCATTATCCAATAACTTTTATATAGAGAACACATTATTTGTTATCTGAGAAATGTTGCCATTAGACGGAAAAAAAACCATTAAACGGTGCCGACCGCTTCACGGTATGAACCGCCTCAGCCAGCGAGCCGTGCACAGCTGCAGTGCATGGTGGCTGCCATCAAGAAAACAGATTGGTCTTAGAGGTGACTTTAACGAGCAGTGCTGTTTGCCATGTTATTAACTGATAAAAGCCACGGAGCTTATAAAACCAGAGACAATAAAGTAGCGCTAGAGAAATAGCCGGCATAAAAACCTGGATTAAAATTCCTGGCGAAATCCTCGACAAACATGGCGGACTCAAGAACTGAGAACGAGGCTAACCGGAAGTTGATGAGTTGAGAAGTCATGTCTATTCACCGGTCAAAAGGCGGGCGGGATTAGGTGGAGAGAGATTGTTTGTTTATCAGCGTGTTTGCCTATCAGTGTGTTTGATTATCAGTTTTTGATTTAGCCCAGGTGCTTGATTCCCGCCTGCCAAGCTAGGGGAGATAACTCCACGGGATTCTTAGCGGCTTTAGTGGAATGCAGGCCAGAGTTATGGGGACATGTCGAGACAGCTTGAGGTAACTTGGGGTCAGTGTAATAGTAGAGTAGAAAGTAATGTTTATTCTTAAATTCTTCATGAAATACTATAAAGGACTTTTTGTTTTTTTTTCGCATTCGACTAAGGTTGACAAAGTTGTGTTCCTGTGAGAGCGTGCCTCAATGCATTGATGTAATTCTTACGATGGTAAGAGAACTCATCGTTAATGCGCAAGTTCTTAGTGATTGTAGACAAAGTCCTGGTAAAGAGTTTTAAATGCAGGAACAAAACAATACAAAAGTCCCATCAACAGTCTGAATGATTGACAGGTTTCTTTCCTTACTGATTGGCAAATGGCTCTCTTGAATGATTGATAGGAGTCTTTACTCATTGATTGACAGGTTTCCTTCCTTCCTGCCTAATCTATCTCTCTATCTGGGTGCCTGCTCGCTGTTCGCCTGTCTCTCTATTTGCCTGTCTGTCTATCTGTCCGACCGTCCGTCCGTCTCTATCGCTCAGTTTACAAATAATTTATGAGAAATGAAATCAGTCCAGCCCAGCTCATTAATTTTATGAATGATGTTGTGGCGCCATGGGCGGAGCCTACACCCGTTGACAGAATCCTCTATTGTGATGAGGAGAAAAGAATCGGATAAAGACAATGGTATAACGCCAACGACGAGAACCTTAATGTAGTTGTCACATAATAATATGTTGAGACCTCACCATCTTGTATTCTAATGTTACTAAAATTTATAACTAGAATGCGCAAACAAATTTCCAATCACGGATGTTATCTCGCCTGATCAAAAGCGACGAACGGAGGAGGGAATGGGGTCATTAAAAAAAAAAAAGAAAAGAAAAAAAAAGTAATGGAAAAAGGAAGCCTAGCATCCCTATCTCCAACAGCATAAAGTCAGAGACAGGGATGGAACTTTTTGTCGATCGAATTAAGCAGGTGGTCAGCATATATAACCAAGCCAGGCGACACGTTAAAGAGAGTTTGAATGAAGCTTCTAATCATGGATCGCGATCCCATCCCTCTTACCCATATCGATCAGATTCCCTGACATTTCAAGAGAGGGTTGAAAGTGGTTAAACCAGTGATGATAAACTATTAGTAATGATAATCATAACTTTGAGGAAAAAGCGCTCTCGCCCCTGCTTCGAAAAATTTGATTCCAACGCATCATCACCCACTGTTCTTTACTGACACCTTCACTTACAATCCAGTGAGGGTTGGGGGGAGGATGGAGGAAGGTCTTGATATTTTCTTCAAGAACAAAAACCACTGTGATACACCAATGTTTGCGGAGTTTGTATACTATACTAGCTGGAGAGCTAAATACTCCCTAGGGTGTATTCTGGCTGGATTCTATATTTAGCCCAAAAAAACACACATTTTTCTGTGTCATCTCCTCTATCCGACTGTCAAGTTTCTAATCCTAAGTTTATATACTAAACCTTACTAAAACCAGCAACTTGCTCTCTAATTAAGTGGATTATCACATTGAGTCATTATCTGAAGAAAGACTCAACTTTCACATGAATCAGTTCATTAATAATTTTTTTCGCTTGTATTAATTTTTTTTTTCAAAGCGTGAGGAGCATGTTGCTGGGCTTTGTAATGTACAAAAATATTACTGTCTGGCTCCTTGGCCAAAATACTCTCCACGGGGAGTTTTGCTACCCAGCCAGAATAACCATATCCTAATTTTTTTTAGGATTTAATGAGACAATTTATTACAGTGGAAGTATGTTTAACAAAACTAGGTTATATGACCAGGGAGTAGTTCAGTTTCCTCCCACTCATCCACAGCTCGTTCTAATCAGCGCAAACAACACCGGAAATTAACCAACCAAAACTCATTCTTCCGAGATACCACCGTGGTAAGATATTGAATGAAAAGTCTCCACTTGATGGGTTAGATGACGATGATGATGATGACGATGATGATGATCATTATGATGATGATTATGATATAATTATTTTATAACATTATATAAATCCATTTTGAATTTTAAGTATTAAAGTGTATTTCTTAATCCTTCGCTGGTTTGGACAAAACTTTTAATTTTTTTTTTTAATGTGTTCTAAATGATGATGATGATGATGATGGGGTACTCTATCTATAGATATAAGTAGATTTACCAGATCATTGTGTGTCTTAGAATAGTTTTATACCTGAAGAAAATTTTATCAGATCGAAAATTTCCATTAATAAATCAACTTGTATATATTTTGTTTACTTTTACTATTGGATATTCTTACTAGACAGTGATTTTTATTTGTGAAATTTTTACCCCATATTGTGTTGTAACTATTACATTCTGTTTAATATCGACTGGTAGACAGTTCATCAATATACTTTTAATATATTATTCATAATCAATGATGATGGAGATGATGATGATGATGATTGGTGATAATTGATGCTTCTGTAATTGTGACATCAAAATTCTAATGAGATGCTTGAAAGTTTCTCATTCTCACGCCCTTTCCCTGTGTCTCTCGGTCTGTTGCTGTTTCAATTTCTGTTGGTCCTCGGAGAACTATTTACCACTTACTTTTCTTTTGATGTCTCTTATTTTAATTGTCACTTCTGAAAAAAAATGCTAAGACATGAANTCATTGTGTGTCTTAGAATAGTTTTATACCTGAAGAAAATCTTATCAGATCGAAAATTTGCATTAATAAATCAACTTTATTTTTCTGTGAAAATAAACGTTCACGTCTATTTTAAAATTCTTAATTTTAAAATTCTTAAATAATGATGATGATGATGGTTGGTAATAGCTGATGCTTCTGTAGTTGTCACATCAAAATTCTAATGAGATGCGTGAAAGTTTCTCATTCTCGCGCCCTTTCACTGTGTCTCTCGGTCTGTTGCTGTTTCCATTTCTATTGGTCCTCGGAATCCCATTCATCACTTACTTTTCCTTTGATGTCTCTTATTTTACAGTAATTGTCAGTTGTGAAAAAAAGTGCTAAGACATGAAATGTCCACTATTTTCTTTCAAAAAATTATTACAAACTTTTACAAAGTTTTGTGCTAAATCTGCGTAGATGCAGATAATGAGGCATATATAATTTCAGTGATGATAACGACAATGAAGAAGACACACTGGCGTGCTACTCGAGTCGAGATGATAGCTGATGACAGCTACAGGAAGTAGAAGGAAGGACATTATAAGACTGATTTCCACCAAAATTATACCCCTCTAGTTCACTGTGACGTTTGACAGTGTCCGAGTTGACCCGCCATGATATCTTCATACGGGCACGAGAACTCTCGCGCATGCGCACTGAACAACAGGAAGGAAGTGTCATCCCGGAAGTTGGACGAATGCTAATCTTGTCACGTGGTCACGTGTCATATGGGGTTTGGTGGTGAGCAAGGAAGATAAAGGTATGATTAGATTAACAGACTACCGAGTTGTCCTTCTGTCCATCCAGACCCATTCGCCCGCCCATCTGCAACTCTGTCCATCAATTTGTCTGTTCTCGCGTGTGCGGTTCTACAGCATAAAGAACGAAATAAAAACATATAATGAGCTCTTGGACATACAGTGGTCTGTGTATTAAAGTTAAACTGCCTGATTATCTTGTTCTGTTAAAATGAATGAAAGAATAGTAAATAATGGAAACAGCACTTTTTGACAGGTGTAACTTGCAGGAACAAAAAGCCAAAATTAATCAAGTCAGTAATAGCAGTGTCCACACTACAAAAATGGTAAAATATACTTTTACAAAATTTTTTTATAGCGATTTCTAATGCTTTCATTTGTGCGAGTCTGTGGTCTGCAAAAAAAAAAATACAAACAAAAACGCCAAATTTGTAACCCCTTTTCTTCTAAATTCGAAGTGAGAAAAGTCTAAATGAAGGATTTTCGCTGTAAGCAGAAAATAATAAACTGGCTTCTCCAGACTAGTTTCCACATCGTCCTGGGGTGACGAGAGATACTTTTATTAGATGACTCAAAGAGCATTCACAATCTGGCTTCTGCAATATGTAGGTCAGGAATATGTTATATGAAATATGTTTTGGTTAAACTAATGAAGCGATTGAACGTTATGCAATTTAGCGGAGGCGACTGCGTTATGAAACATTAAGAGTGGTGCTCACGTCAGAAATTACTTAACACTTTACCTCTAACACTGAGAGTATGTATCTCCCACACATGATATGACGTCAATATTATCAAAGTTGATGTGAGGCAGTGACGTAATGTGTTATTGACTGGTATAGTTCATTGAGTTAACACATTCAGACTATCGCTAACTGATATCATGACACTAGACTTGTCTCTGTGACGACATGAAGGCTGTTCAATAATAATTTGTATGTGTTATTACTCATAAAATAATTGTAATGGTAGGAGTTGATTAACAGTTTGTTCATCCTCCCACCCCCACCCCC
>JAWQUT010000171.1:402523-405023 GCA_033807755.1 Ellobium chinense
GACTGGATGAGGGGAAAAGGGAGGGGGGCGGGGCGGGTAAAAGCCAATGTGGTGGACACTCGTATCGCTGTTTCTAGTTTGATGAGCTCACAGTTTGCCTGCTCCTGATCATACCTCCTCATTGTTTCATAATTATCAATGAAGTCAGACCAAATTTGATTGTCACTGTTCGATAGTCAGTTAATTAACAGTTAACGAGCTGTGAACTACATGTCACTATATATATATACAGTACTGCATTATCACATCTTTCTGTTAAAAGCACTTATGTCACTCAGTGAACGTAATATACAAACTGTCCAGCCTATATTGATGTCGTCATTATCTGACATGACGACTAATAATTGCTAGATGTAGATCTATCGATACAACATGATCTCACGGCCTCGAACCTTGGGTACTTGTACAACCCACAGACTTGTTATATTGCTCTGAAGGACCCCGACAACTGAGCCCTAAGGCACGACAACAGAGCACCGAGAACACGACAACTGAGCACCAACAGTTTGGTTATTACTGTACTAACCCTAAAAGATGAAAAGTCGTATTCCGCACAGCATTCGAGGTGAGTTCTTTCACGCAGTTTGGGTTTTGGGTCTTGATAGTCAAAAACAGTTAACATACATTATATAACTTTACTGTGCGGTCAAAATTCTCACACCCCCCTCCCTCTCCTCCCTCCCACGCTCTTAAAAATCTGTGTTGGTAAAACACTTTGGTACGTTGAACACACACACACACACACACACACACACACACACACACACACACACACACACACACACACACACACACACTGACTCAGACATACACAGTCAACAAACATAATACACGTGCATGTACAATATCACCAACCAATTATAACCAGTTCTAAATCAGCATTTATATACATGTTCTAATGCACTGAGCTCACCCTCCAGTCCCTCACTGACTGTTTACAGAGTTTAACACAGTAGAACAGTCAAACACTCACTGTTTACAGAGTTGAACACAGTAGAACAGTCAAACACTCACTGTTTACAGAGTTGAACACAGTGGAACAGTCAACTCGACAGCCATACAGGTATGAAGATGCCAAGAGCACCTGGCATAAAAGTATGCAATTTTAAATAGTCCCTATAAAATCAGAAATTTTGTCATGGGGAAAGGGAAAGGGAAAGGGGTTGGATTTGAATTTCAAAGGCTTAGGTAGGTGCACATAAATTTGTAGACTCAGAATAGGTGAGGTCTAACCAATCAAGTATAAACTTTGTGGTTGTTGCTAGGTGGGTAAGGTTACCATCTGTACCAAAATATTAGGAGCCTGCTTCACTGCCTAATTTCTCAAAATCTAATATTGATTCAGGGACATTTTTTTTTTCTTTAGTCTTAAAATTTGGAGGAAAAGCCAAACAACATGTGTGAGAAGTATTTTGGCCTGGGACTCCTAAATAAGTTAATGAGAGGAGTAAAACCGTATATAGCCAACAGTGAGAAAAAAAACAACAGTGGAATTTTGATACGTACACAAAAGTTTGTACAGAGCTGTTACAGATAAACATTTTAAAAGGCTGTGAGAAGTTTAGAGCTTACGGGGTAAAAAGTTTGTCATACTAAAAAGAATTAAAAGTAGTGAACATCTCTATATGGAAATAGAAATATAGAATTTTACTCTATATTGGACGTTCCACTGATAGCGCCAACCCGTAAAAACCGCGTTCTAAAGAGGTGGTTTTTCGAATAAATTATTATTATTATTTATATTTTTATTATTATTATTATTAAATATGGTGACCACCGTTTGTTCGTTATAAAAGCTGTCACCTTTGATAGGTGGTTGCCTTTAGTTGAATTAATTTGTTTTTTTTTTTCATTGGGAGTGGTGGTTGGAGGGGGGTGGGAGGGGAAGGGAAGGAGAGGGCTGGAAAACAAGTGCCCTTTTCTTCCGCCCTCCCCCATCCCTTCCCCCACACGTTGTAATTCCACAGTTGACTCCAATGAGCTTGAAATAATCCACATTTCTGACTCCCTGCCTGCTGTGAGTCTCATGAATGGTAGATGTGTGGAAACACTGGGCATTACGTCAACAATCTTAATTTATCCCTGATTCCAAAAGGCTGTTTACAAACTCGGCTGGAAAATGGCTGTGGTAATGAATTTAGATGTAAACTGATAAATTAATGAGCGCTGATTTTCGCCATTTTGTTTATGTGTGAAGCGTGAAATAGACTACATTTAGTTTTAGTAATATACGTTCAAATTACTAATTTAACCAAAAACACTCACCTCACACCCACATGCTGACACGCGCATGTGCACCAGATGCTTCGAACTACGTGCCGGAAGTGGTCAGGTCGAGGAGAAGTTTCCGTTCCGGCTTCCACCAGACTTATAGCAGCAGACATAAGATGTACGTCACGGGGATACAATCACTCCAGACCTGCCGCACGTTTCACTCTCTCGGTGGTTGGAGTTGTGTAATCTGGCACGCGTATTAATACATAGACAGTATGTAGTCTGT
>JAWQUT010000171.1:410023-412551 GCA_033807755.1 Ellobium chinense
CGAAAACAAGCTATATTTGGTAAAGTGAACAAACACTGTTAACGTGTCTTTCACTCTGGTTAATCGTCACGAGGTGAAGCCAATTTTCCATGGTTTTGGTATCTCTGTGTAAATCTGTATTTGGATAGTCTGGGAGCAGAAATTAGCATGGGTGCATGCCAATCACAGAATTGCTCTTGGAAGAGGGGAAGGGGGTGCTAGACATGGTGTGAATCACGGAATAATTTGGCATGCTGAGATCGGGCAACGCGCGGGGCACGCGCCAATGGCAAGCGATAGTTTAGAGGTGTCTCCCTCCCTTAGAAATAAATCTGTCATTAGCAAGGGTTTATCATTCATACAGTGATTTGATAGCTCTTATGCCTTATCATATGACAGTGTGGGACCCCATTAACTTCAAATCTCGCGCATTCGAAGGAAAAAGAAACATCAGATTAAACTGGAAATTGGTCTGGCGACTACTTGCAGTGACGACCAGGTTTCAAGAACGATTGTTCGTATTTTCTACACATCTGACCTCCATATGGCGACCACCTGTCACACATGACCAGACCACTCATTGCCTTGTTCCACACAGTAGGAAACACAAAGGAAAATACTGTGAAAGACGACTGTCAGATGGCTAATGTGAAATCCCATTGGGGCTATTCATTTGGTTGTTGTTGTTGTTGTTGTTGTTATTATTGTTGTGTTGTTGTTGTTGTTGTTGTGTTGTTGTTGTTGTTGTTGTTGTTGTTGTTGTTGTTGTGGTGTTGTTGTTGTTGTTGTGTTGTTGTTGTTGTTGTTGTTGCTGCTGTTGCTGCTGTTGATGTTGTTGTTGCTGTTATTGTTGTTGTTGTGTTGTTGTTGTTGTTGTTGTTGTTGTTGTTGTTGTTGTTGTTGTTGTTGTTGTTGTTGTTGCTGCTGCTGCTGCTGCTGCTGTTGTTGTTGTTGTTCTTGTTGCTGCTGCTGTTGTTGTTGTTGTTGTTGTTGTTCTTGTTGCTGCTGCTGATGTTGTTGTTGTTGTTGTTGTTGTTGCTGTTGCTGCTGCTGTTGTTGTTGTTGGAAGTGTGAATTTGACTAGATCTTTTTATGGTTTCTCTCTTCCAAGTGCTCTATGACAGTGCCAACCTTGCGACTAAGATGTGATGAATTCAAAACTAGAGGGTAAAGATGTGAAAGGTTTCTTTTTATTACTGTCTCCGAAAATCAACCTGTGTCAGGCGACCACTTGTCTAAGGCAGTCACTGTTCTAGGGAACTGATGGGAATCATTATAATAATAATTATGTAGGTTCCATTGTATTCTAGTCCTGAGTTCCTTAGAGGCAGTGAAGATCTTTTAGAGGGCTGGTGATCGGTGTCTGGAAATGGCAGCAACAATATCCTAACCTCCCCAATGAGATCAAACTGTGATTGTGTGTTCTGGTCTGCAGGGGTAATAATAGTTTGTGGCCGAGTGCGTGGTTCTCAGCTCATTATAGGGCTGATCTTATTTAGTCAACTCCAGCAGAGCTCACTTCCGGTTTAAGCAAAATGTAAATGTAAATAGTAATGTGATTGCTCACATCAAATCTCGCTTCTTAAAGTAAAAGATGCATCAGTAAATAAAATCCAGTGTAACAGATCATATCAGCCAATCAAATTCCTCTGACAATGGAAAAGTGGAAAGGTCTTTTATTTTGTTTTCAAGCTGCGAACTAATCTAATGAAATGCGTAGACAAGCAACTTATTTCCCTACTGACAACCGCTCCCACACAAGACCACACCCACAGGGAAATGAATGTCACAGCTATCAGGATTATTTATTTTATAAATGCAGAATCAGAAGAGCATTCACAAGTTCATAAATCTAGAGCATATTCTACATAATCTGACCACATGCAGTTTAAATCCACGTTTCGGTTTTAAAGGAGATCTCAATACATAAAGTCGAAAATAAAAGCGTCGTTTTATCAGATATTCTGTTTAAGGGCAACTCTTTCCATTTTCTCGTGAACTTATGGTTAAATGGACTGGAGTATGCATGTGGATCAAGGCCGATAACTCCCAACTGTTCGCCATTTCCACGTGATGAAAGATGGCTGGGGTTTGAACCCCGGGCCGCAGGAGGGCGAGGTGAGAGCTCAAACTGTGCCTCGCGATAACACTAACTGCCAACATCAATTTCTTCTTTTTCTTTCTTCCCTGAGCTTTCTCTCACCCCCAACCGTACCCTTTTTTTTCCCTCTGAACCTTTATCTCATTTGTCAGTCTCTCACTAAATCTCTTGCCTCCTCTACTGTTTTGTTGGTTTTTTTCTTGTGAGCAAAATGCCGCGGCAAGCACAAATATCGAATACAATAGTTTTTGAAACATCTTTGCTTTATACCCCAGCAATGTATGACAAAGACGTCCGTCCATTCATTCTTGGAACCACTATACCTGTACTCACTTGCTTACTTGCTTTTAGTTAACGATCCAAAGAGCTTTGTGGTTTTATTCGGAGACTTTGGAGCCATGACGAGGTTCTACGAGTCCTTCATCAGTCCACCTCATCTCAACCCCCC
>JAWQUT010000171.1:439764-460727 GCA_033807755.1 Ellobium chinense
GGGGGGAAGAAGACAGTCAACAAGCTTTCTGGGTATTATAATATCAATAATGTTGTCGTTGGCATCTTCATCATCATCATCATCATTTGGAACACATTTAAAAAAGCTTAAAAGTTCTGTCCAAACCAGCGAAGAATTAAGAAATATACTCTAATATTTAAACTTTAAAATGCACTGATATAATAATATAAAATAATTACGAATTTTCGAATTTAAAAAAAGTAATTCTTCATCAGGTTAAACACAAAATCAACACATCACCATCATCATCATCATCATTTTCCTCATCATCATGAAAATTATTATCAGCGTTTTACTCCTCATCAATATCATCACCATCACCATTTCTAAGGATTTAATTTTAAAAAACTTCAGTCCAGTTCAGCAAAACTAAGAATTCAAAAATTACACATTAAAACTTAAAGTGCTCTGATCACAATGAAGATATAAAATACATAAACATAGACTATACAAATTTTCGGATCAAACGTAAACCAAGTATATTATTGTTAATAAACTAGGACTAGGAGGTTGACACAGCACAGATGAATGCAAATCGACTAAAGTAAAATGGCAAAGAAAGTAAATGATTCACGCCTAGATAGATGATCTATTCACCGCTGTATTTATATCTTCTCTTCCTTTAGCACCATCACTACCTATAGCGACTCTAGTTTTAGTTCTTAATGGGTGGCTGGTAGTAAGAAGAGGGTCGAGGGTTTGTACCTTCTCTATGGTCTAGTGTTCAATCTGACCATTCCCTGAAGTTTCTCATCAATCCTATGTTGACCAGCTGCGTGAAGCCATTACAATAAAACAAAAATGCACTAACAATAAAAATTCCAAAGTTAATGTTATTCCATCCCCCCCCCCGCCCCCTCTGTCAATGTGACCACGTTCTGCCCCTCCTCAGTCTTAGCCACAGCTTTCCTCAATGACGTCTTAGTGTCTTCCCTAATTTTTTCCATATTTTTCTCTCTCCCTTCCCTCTCTCTCTCTCTCTCTTTTCTTTCCTTTCTGACCAGGTCCCTTCCCCCCTTCATCTTTCTCTCCCTCCATCCTCATCCTCTCTCTCTTTCCCCCCTTCCCCACCCTCTCTCCATCTCTCCATCCCCTGCTGTTTTATTCAGGGTGGCAACATGTGGACAGTGGCTATTCTCACGGTAACTGTATGTCATTATCTTGGCCCTGCATGTCTATCCGTCCGGCGGACGGTCATCCCTGGCCCGATCGTAAAATCTGACAACCGGTGCACGGATTTCCGCTCGACTCTTAAAAACACTTAAGTTCCTGTTGGTTTTACCCTGGACACGTGATCTCAAGTAGTTGCCCCCATCACAGAACCATTCTCAATCCCATATGTATACCTCAGTTCGGGGCAAGACGGCTATAAATCCTTGATTTCATTTAAATATATGTCTTCTTAAGACGTGGAAGTAATGGAAGATGAAGAAGTGACAATCACTCTACTTTCTACTCTGATCAGTCTGGTCAGCCAAGATGGAGGAAAAAAAAAAACTGTATCGGACGTTCCCCTTTCAATAGTGATTCCACCGTGGCAAATATTTTTCAACTGCCACCAAAATATCCACTGTGCTAACAGAATGTCAGCTTATCAGCCTACAAATTTAAAATAAAAAAGACGAAAAAAAAAGAGACGAGAGAGCAAACAAATGATGAGACATTAAAAGCACGTAGTCTGATGTACGTGTTTTCCTTCCTCAATAACAAAACAACAACAACAACATATCAACAACAACAATAACAACAACACAACAACAAAAACAATAACAACAACATTGACAATAATAACAACAACAACAGCAGTAGCAGCAGCAACAACAACATCGACAATAACAACGACAACAACAACAGTAGCAACAAAGACAACAACAACCGCAACAACAAAATACGTGCAAACTTTATAAGTTATGAGTCTCTATCACTTGATTTTTTTGAAAAGAAGAAAAATTGTTTTCCTTATTCTACTGGATTTTAATATTTAGTGCATGACATAGACTAGACTAGAGGTACTGTGTACTGTGTGTTGTTGTAAGGGTATGGGGAATTCTCGTCAGTGTGTCTGTTTGATGGACTGATCTCAGCCGAGGTTTAGATTGAGGCTTTCACTGAGAGGCTCCGTCGAGTAATGAGTGCTTGGGTTTTGATTGGTCTTCATATAGTAAAAGAAAATAAAATATTTCCTATAATCTGTTGTGGTTTTTTTTCCTCCTGCCTCTTCAGTTGAAAGCTGCTGTTGGTTCAAGCTGTGCAGCTGCAGCAGCGGTTTGCTTGTGTCGTGACTGATGTCTGGGTCACTCCCGTCCGACTTTCACCTCCTGACATTCCTAGCCTGTCCCCACGTGCAAGACCCCGGGGTGCTTTTACAGGGCCCCTGGGCTGGTTTTAAGCTGCCCCTGGCCGCGAGAGGAACAGAGAGCGGCTTATTGCGACACTCCATGAGATAAAAACAAAGGGTGATCGAGACTGTTCGAGGGGGGAAACATGTGTTATGATAATGAAAGCCTTTAAAATGGCCGGTCAGGGGCGTAGAGTCCCTGAAGGACTCTGCTTATATTAACAGATTTTTAAAAAAACATATTCAGTAACACATCTTATAAAATAATAATAACAATAAAAGAAAACACAGCTAAGAATAATAATTTTAGAGATGTAACAAAAAAAATTAACTGTTATGGATGACTAATGCTGACTGCAAGAGGTCAAATATGTAAATTTAAACAAATTATGATAATGAAGAATTTAAAATATTTGAGTGGTGGAAACGAAATAAAAATTAATTTATGCGCTGACAAAATGGGATTGAAAAAAAAAATTATGCACATGATAATAATAAAATCTCAATACTAGGCTTAAAGGCTAAAAGAATTAAACCTTAATGCGCAATCAACAGGAAACACCTTAGTCTGAAGTCTGATCATGTGACAGGTGGGAATGAACAAAAGAGAATAAAATCAGACACGTTGACGAAAGCAAAATTCTAGATTTTTTCTTTTTTGTAAATGAGAAGACTATATCACATCAAAATAGAGTTGTTAATACGGACTGACACTTTAAACACGACACATCTGACGAGCTAGATCTACTGTCGATATCTTATTAAATAAGGTAGATCTAGATATTCCTGTTTATTAAAATCATAATTATGCAAAATGATTTTTATTCATTTTTTTATATTCCTTAAAAAAAATTAATTCTGATTAAGTTAAGAGGACAGCTTTACTTTGACGGTGTAGAATGTTTCCTGTGTCCAGGAAATGAGGAAGATACATAAGTCTTGAAATTTTAGGAACAGAGTCTAAGTTACTAAGTACAGTATATCTGATGATTGTCAAGTAGTAGGTCTTACGTGTGCAGTTCAAGGGAAATAACTGCTGTAAACTATAGCGATAGCTACTTATAGTATACTTTAATTTTTTGGTTTTATTTTCATTTGCGAGTAAATCTCTTTATTGTCGTTCAGTTTGGTTTTAGCTCCATCACTGATGATCACTTTTTTTTAACTTTGGTGACATGGCGGTCACGTGGTCACTTTCGCGTCCCGCTTTACCTCAGTACATATTCCCCTAAAACGTCCCTACTTCCAAGTCAAAACTGAAAAAAAAAAATAAACTACGTATATTGTATGTTCATGCTGAATATGAAAAGTATTTAGGGATGGGAACTTGGGATGGGGGATGGAGGAAGGGGCNTGTAACGGTTAGTCAAGAATGAAAAAGTCAGTTTCTTTTCACGTCCATGAGAGCTGAATCAAGCTATGGCCATTTCATGGACTAACCCTGCCCAGTCATGTCACATTGATGGCCCTTTGATGGCCCTTTCATGGCCCGCCGGACCCCTTTTAACGGCTTGCTTCCATTCGAGAAAATGTCTATTTCCACTGCTCCGTCTGGCGGTGTCCCCGCTGTGTTCATAGTCCGTCATGGCGGGCAGGCAGTAAAGCTACGGCCATAAACATTAAAGTTTGAAACATGGCGGACATAGATTTTCTCTGCTCCGAAAATGGGCGGCTTTTCTCCCTTGTGACAAATGTTTCTCCCTGAAAATGTGAATAGTATTGTTTGAATTTCTTGGGTAACTGTGATTCAAACCTCGATGTGATTGATGTCTGGATGTGGACAATCAAATCTGCCAGATGATGGTGATTGGTTTAAGAACAGGGATATCTCCGTAAATTGTCATTTTTTATTCATGTTATGTATTTGGTTGGCAAAATTTAATCCATTATCGAGGTGAGAGGTCCTTAGGACGAATTCGTGAATGTTTATGTGGGTTGTTTGTGTTTGGTGATAGAACGAGAAGAAGGAGAAAGAGAGAGAGAGACAGACATAAAGATAGAGATAGAGAGAGAGAGAGAAGGATGGAGGGGGAGAAAGAAAGATAGAGAGAGAGGAACTGCTGGCATAGCTGTTGAAAAGATTGTGTTTCTTCATTTTGATATCTTATGAATTCGCAATCAGCAATAGCAATAACAGTAACTTTATTTAACTGAAATACACTGGGCGGTGCCAGATCAAGTGCATACAAGAGTAGCAATGCTACAGACCCTCTGTTTTTGAGGGCCTCACAGTTATTGTTTACAAGCTGTCTCGTGACAAAGGGAATCCTAGAACAGATTTCATATTTACTGATATTTCATCAGCCATATTTGTGACCGCACCTCAGAAGGCGAGGGACCGCAAATTGTAATTTACATATAAATCTCTTCTATTATTATATCCGAGTCTTTCACCCGCTTTCATTATAACAACAGCACATACACACACTAAGACTTATGAGGACATTCTGTTAGTTAAAGGTTATCTTTACCAAGCTGGATAGTTTCTTGCGTATGTCTAAGTTTTTAGTGTTAATCAGATATTATACGAAAATGATGTTCGGTATGTACTTTTTTCCTTTCTTTAAAATTGTTACAGGCTAATGAATAACTAGTATTCGTCCCTTATATCGGCATAACATTACTTTCCTGGGCACTGGTTCCTAATTCTGTGAGCTGGTCAAGTTCGTGAATAAATTTTGAAACAGAAGGTGAAAGAGTCCGAAACAGAAAATGACAACGAGTATGTAAATTTCTCTAGAACACAGGTTTGGAGATCATGGAGTTTTACAGTGACTCAAGATTTTATCAAGAGACAGAGATACGAGAAGTCAAAGCGTGTGTTGTGAGTGCATTGGAATCAAAGAGAGATGGCGATAGCGAGCGAGCAAGAGGGAGAGAAAGAGAGAGAGCCAGAAAATGTGAGAGAGAGAAAGAGAACTCAATTTACAAATGAGGTTTAAAAGTCAACCCCCAAATCTCTCTACAGCTTCTCATCAAAGTTGGGTCGGGTTGTAGCCAATAAGACGAAGAAGAAGATTAGGGGTGAACTCGGTGTATGCTGTCGTCTTGCCAGTGCCTCGGTAACCGGCACCCCTCGTGCTTTCTGACAGAATAACTTTGCTCGCGCGAGAAGTGACGAGAACAAGATACGCTAGCGGGAACGAGGCGCAGTGCCGCTGTTTGGGAATTCCCACTATGAAATGGACCGGGCGGGAATGCTAGTGTTTCCAGGGTGCGCTACGGGAAACACCGTTTATAGAGCGCGTGGATTTCGCGTGCGTTACCGGGGGTCCAGCCTGCAAATTCCAGAAAAGTCAACATGTATGAGGCCGATCAAAGATGGAGAAGGAGCACGTGCGCAGCTCGTGCTGCGCGTTGAATTCCGATTGGACACAGCTGCGTAGCTCGTCCCAATTTGCGTCTTGAGATGTACTTTGGTTAAAAGCAGTTTCACCGTTTAATGTGCTTGTTTGTGTTCCTTATGGGAAAGGGCAAGCGCAAGCGAACCAACAAACATCACTGTGTATATATACCGTTCACTCTTTTTTTAGCTCCAAACATCAGAAAATCATCAATGTTGGGAACGTTTATAGACTATCACGAAGATGACGTCAACGCCTCTAACAACAAGAAACTAAGATTATTAGAGACAAAATGGTGACAGCTGCACAAATGTGTGGCAACGGAGCCAAGCGGATAGGTTTCATTAGACTCAAAAATCAACAGGTCGTGGGTTCGATTCTGGCCACGGTAAAAGTATTATTACCTTTGAGAAGATATTCTTTCTCACTTTCCTCAGCCCATTAGGTCGCAAGCCACAACTCCAACAATCGGCACTTCCGCTATCTCTATTCTTCTGTAGAGTAGTGGCTGATATGATCTGTCAAACTAGCTTTTTTTTGGCTGATGGAGTTTATACTACCGACATGATGATTTGATGGCGTAGTCACGCTATTATTTATATTTACATTTTGTCCAACCGGAAGTGAGCTTTCTTGGAGCTGACTAATTAGGAATCCCTATTCGTTAAACCCTGAGATCATGTCCTGTGGTTAAGCCAACTGCCCGGTTAGCGCAGTCCATTGGTCCGATCCTGTCATCAACATTTGCATTAGATTATGTGTGCGAGAAGAAAAAATATTGAGATCATCCACTAAGGAATAAAAGACAACGGTTTAATTTATAACCTAAAGTAGGCAGTGAAAGCAGATGACGATAAACAAACGGACGTTGTGAAACAGGAGATGTTCCTCACCAAGACTAAAACAAATGATTAACATCATCAATATCATTATCATCATCATCATCGACGTCTTGGTCATCATTGTCATCATTTTCAGCCTTAGCGGCAGCACCAGCTACAACCTTCGAGGAAAATAGCGACAACAACAGCAAGACGAACAATGAAAGTTTCCAACACACAAATAATGTTAATGACAAAGCTATGAAAACTGCTGTTAAGTTAAATACGCTGTTAAAAGACTTCGTAGTCTTTCTTTACGGTAGTTCTTAGTTAGTGATTTTTCTTATATTGGTTTTTCATTTTACACTGGGAGGGATTGTGTGTGTGATACCTTAGTTTCCAAGGACGACAAAGCAGGCATCACGTGGTATTTACTCCCCTCCTACCCCCCTCTCCCCTCGCCCTCTTCAAAAAACAAACCCGCCTCTCCTCAATCCCCGGTCTATTCACATGAATTGGAAGGAAATCGCTCACGTGCACCCCATAACTAATAATAATAATAATAATAATAATGCGGTTTATAAGTCTCGTATCCAGGCTAATGCCCGCTCACTCNTATAATACAGTCTTGTTCCGGCATTCTCACTGTTATTTTCATTAAACATAAACTCTTCAAGCTGTGCAGCACTGTTGCTGTCACCTGTACTTACCTGGGAGTGAGAGCTTTAGAAATCTGCATGTATCATCAGTATGTAGTAGATAAGGCATTCTAATTTTGGTTTCTGTTTGAAATATGTAACATATTAAAAAAGGAAAATTTATGACACTAATATATACGTAATAATAATAACAATAATAATAATAATGCGGTTTATAAGTCTCGTATCCAGGCTAATGCCCGCTCACGCGACTTCACACTATCATTACCCCAGCAGGCCTGATCACTCTAGGACTTTCTCGACTCCCTGGGGAGCATACAGTGCCGCTGCCATTTATAGGCGCTGATCACTAGCATTCTGACAATATCTTCCACTGCCTATAGCCAGGTACCCATTTTACAGACGGGTGGACTAAGGAAAATGAGAATGAAATGCTTCCCCAAGGCACTTACAACATGACCGTGGTCGGGAATCGAACTTGCTTCTATTTCTCTATTGCTGATGGTATGGCTTTGAGATTTTATGCACTGCTTAGTAATAATCTACTCTAGGACTTTGTCGCAAAGATATAAAAAGTAAAAATATTACGAATGTTTATTTCGGTCATCAAGTTACGACACTTTCGACTTTTGAGTTTATTTTGGTAGTGGAATCGGGAGAGGTATCGAAGCACAGGGCGAATACAGATATATCGGTAGGACTGAGTAAGGACGACAAATGCTGGTATTCATGTATCTAAACAAAGTAGGGGCGTTTCTATGTAGAGTGTCGTCAATTTGTGAGTGTGTGTCCCGCTCTATACCATGCTTTTATGTACTTTTTTCTACAATAAGCTTTCAATAAACTTGTTAAACTTGTTGTTGTTGTTGTTGTCTGTCTGTCTGTCTGTCTCTCTCTCTCTCTCTCTCTCTCTGTGTCTGTGTCTCTCTCTCTGTCTCTCTCTGTCTCTCTCTGTCTCTCTCTGTCTCTCTGTCTCTCTCTCTTTCTCTCTGTCTATCTGTCTCTCTCTGTCTGTCTGTCTGTCTCTCTCTCTCTCTCTCTCTCTCTCTCTCTCTCTCTCTCTCTCTGTGCCCAGTGTGCCAAATTAAATTTGTCGTCCAGCCTTATCGATCCCAAAACGTAGAATGAGGAGTGAGTCGTGTTTAATATACGCGAGTTTATTTTTTCTTTTTTTTAACAGTTGTAATAATAAAAAACTATCTACCCGAAATTTACAATGCCTACGGCATAATGTATCTTGATTTTAGCCGCAATAAAATTTCTCCCACTTTCGGTTACAGAATGATAAAAACACGAACGATCAGCAACAATCTGACATCACGGGGTAGCTGAAAATTTTACGGTTCAGTGCAGTAATTGTAAAATTTAATATGGAATTCTTGATTTCTATCCGCGAAACATCTATCATCTATTATCACATTTTAGCTGTTTACAAAATATTCTGTCTCGTCTAGTTTTAGAGCTGGCAGAGATAGTCTAATTTTTTTAAAAATCACAAATGTTTATTTTTGCATGTCCCGTGTCTAGATCTAGTCCTGTCGTATTTTGCTGGCCCAGCCTACCTTAACGGACAGGACATAAAATTAATGAACTTTGCTAAATGTTCTTCTATAATGCACGAAAGATGAAACTTCTTTTTTATTCCCAGTAATGGAGATATCGAATCAGATAGTGACCATAAAAACATCTTTCATTTTTTTTTGTTTTTTGTGTTGTAATAATGGAGATTCCTCTCCCCCACAGGCATCGGTTTGAGATCCAGCTCGCCTGTTCGTTCCAGCCTTCTTTCAGCTTGTGAAACAAACCAATGATTGAAACTAGGAATTATTCATGTAAAGGACACCATAAATCCTCCACATCCATCGTCATATCACATTATGGCGGGGAAAACAAAAAGCAGCTCGAGTACAAGAGCGATATAATTGAAGAACAACTCTTGCACGTGCACCGACATCGACCCCTGTCACGTGATACCCGCGGCCAGCCCCGCCCAGGTGTTCAGGAACTGTGGATTGTCTGTCATGTGACTATTGTTCCTAGAATAGACTGGGAACCTTCCTCTCCTCCCCAACCCCTCCCCGTTTTCAGTCTTTTTATTTTTTAACATTGGAGTCCTCTTTCTATGAAGTACTGTTATCGTTCTTGGAGCAGTGGTACGCGATACTTTAGATCAGGTTATCGATACCCATATCGATACTTTCTCAATCTGTACTCGTTCACTAGACTGACACTTTCACCCCATTCTAGCTGGTGAACAGACAGACTAGGTTTGATTTTATTTATTCACAACTTCATCTTTCCACCACTTGTCTTTCATTTCTTTCTTTCTTTCTTTCTTTCTTTCTTTCTTTCTTTCTTTCTTTCTTTCATTCTTCTTTTTTTTTTTCTTTCTTTCTTTCTTTCTTTCTTTCTTTCTTTCATTCTTCTTTTTCTTTCTTTCTTTCTTTCTCTGTTTCTCTTTATATAAGTGGAAAGGAGGACTAGAATGTGACAGGGCGAAAGCTGGGGTGGGAGGGTGGAAGCCCGTCACAAACCTCAGGCTCGGGGAAGAGAGAGATGTATTTTCAGGTATGAAGAGAGTGAGAAAGAGGGAAGAGAAAAAACATAATAAAAGGAGAGCCAGTACCAAGAGAAAAGAAGGAAAGAAGAAAGAATAAAAGACAGAAAGTAAAATGACTGAAAGCAATCGTTGTGTTAACGTTGGACCGATTGANGGGGGGTAAGGGAGGGACAATTTGAGGGAAGAAATTTTATGTCATCCCTAGGCGCAAGAGTTCCCTTGTTCCACGACTGAGTAAGTTTAAACTGAAATAATTTGAGTGAATTTTATCCTGTCTTAGAACACTTGGGCAAGTGATGCCTAAAATATATAAAGCGAGAAGGGCATGGGAACTGAAGAGGTTTTTTTTTTTTCTACAATTCAACATCAATCATTACATCGAGTATTCGATTACTTGATATCGATACTTTACCGAGCGCATTACCAAGTGAAAGAAGCGAGTGAACACGAAGCGGGTAGCGAGAATAAATGAGTTGTGGTTAATAAAATGAGTAGAGAACAATTATCTTTTATTGCTGGCTATCCCGTTCATTTACATGCATAGTTGACTCTAGAAATGACCGCCCTTTGTCACTGGGAAATTCACTAAGTGAGTAGCTGGCTCGAGACGAGAGGCGATCGTTTTCAGTGGCGACAAGGGATAGAATTATTAAATGTGGGCAGCTTTCCATGGGCGGAGATGTTAGCTGGGCGGCCACCATAAAGGTGAAGACAGGGTAAGATGGTGTAAACTGAGCCAGTAGTGAGCAATAGTGTGTATTCTAACTGGCTACTGATGATAGCTGACAATGACAATAATGATAATAATAATAATGATGATGACAATAATAGTAATATGAATAATAATGAAAGCAACGATGTTTATAAGTTTTGTATTCAGCACTTTGCCCGTTAACGGAACTTCGCATCATTATTACCCCAGCAGGCCCGATCATTCAAAAATAGTCTCAATTCCCATGGAAAGTATACCATGCCACTGCCATTAACAGGCACCGTTCACTAACAGTTTGATAATATCTTTTACTGCCTATAGCCAGGTATCCATTTTGAAGACAGTTGGACCGGGGAAAATGAGAAATTTTTTGCCAAGCTACTTACATGACCATGACGGGAAGGAATCGAACCCAGGATCTTTCGAAGTTAAGCCTCACCTCACAGTATCACACATTTGCGTGTACTTAGCGGAAACGTTTGCGGAAATCTGTCGAATCTCTAAAGAATTTGAGTAGGAGGAGACGGTGAATGCAACCTAAGAAAAGCTTGTGGAAATGCACGAGTATTCTGGTAGAAAATGGCGGTACAAGAACTATGATGTCAGTAGCTGGATACAGAATAATAGTACCACCACCACCACCACCACCACCACAACAACAACAACAACAACAACAACAGCAACAACAACAACAACAGCAACAACAGCAATAGCAACAACAATAACAACAACAATAACAACACGAATGACAATAACATCTTTATAATTACACCATCATCACAGCATCATCATCATAATCGTCATCACAAGTTACATCAAACAAGAATGTCTATAATCTAATTTCAACAAAATTGACCTTTTCTAAAATGTTAAAAACAAAACTTTACAGGTGGCTAAACTAGGCCAGCACCACACACTTTTTACTTACTTAGCAGTTTTGTTTACTAATCACAACAGGTGTGTATCAGTTCTAAGCATTGCTCAATCATTCACACCCATTCATTCATAAATTATAAATGTATCTGGATCTGCTATGTACAACACACACTCTCCTTCACGACCACCGCTGCTATCACCACCAACAAAACCACCACCATCACCATCATTACTAACACCATAACTTGATACTAGGATACAAAAAAACTAAAAGAATCAAAATGGTTACCATCCAAACCAGCGAAGTTAAGAATTAAGAAAATGAACTGATCATAATGGAGAACTTACAAAATTATAAAAAACCATCACCACCACCAAGGGGTTCTCCGTTTAACCAGAACGAAGCCCAAGCTCATGGTTATGAGAAACAGTCTTGCTCACCCAGTAATTATCCTGAGACCACGACCCTTCAATCACTGTGTACTCACACAGCACGTGCGCTTGTCACGGTGAGGACAGAGATGAGTTCTCATCTCAAACATCTCAAAGAATCACAATAATACGGTTGACTCCGCATAATTGAAACATCACCAAAAGGAAGGAGGAGGGAATCGGCATAATTTCAGGGAAAAACAAAGGATATTTCTGTTACCTATGCAGCTGTGGGCAAATTGTTTACAATACCATAAGGTGTTACACGCCTTATTCACTCATAAAATATACCTACACATTGAACAATGTACTTGAATGTACATTCTACATAGAGAGATCAACAGTATTACAAATGAAAGTCATGACGAAGTCATTGTTAGTCTCCGCAATGTAGAGAGAGAGATAGAGAGAGAGAGAGAGAGAGAGAGAGAGAGAGAGAGAGAGAGAGAGTTAAAGGAAGAGAAATTGCCCATCCATTCTCCAAATATTTATAAATCGGTCCCTGATCCCAATTATGGGCGGAGGCCACCAAATAACGTCACCTCCAAAATGGCGGCTAATCCCGTCATTCCTCATCCCACTTCCGTCCTTCTCACCCGTCCGGCGGAGATTGTCTAGGGGCTCGGGCACGCATTCTCGTACATTACCGCAGAATTAATCAGAGTTGCGCCCCTTTTGTTTTCATCCTGCCGAATTGGCTTCTCTCCCCTTTCACGTCCTCTCACAATAATTTTCCTTGGTGGCGACCTTCGCTCATTAGCATCACGGGGCGAATTATATCAAACTTTTAACCACCACGGCATCCATCTTTGTAGAGTCACGTGACAGCTCTGCGGGTTTAATATCCGGTCTGAGGGAGGGAGGCTTGGCGAGGCCAGTTCTTACAGAGATGAGGAACAAGGAGGTGAGGGAGGCTTGGCGAGGCCAGTTTTTACAAAGGTGAGGAACAAGGAGATTAGGGACAGGAGGAGAGAAATTTTGTGACAACTACAGTAAAAATACCAATGATCATAGATGGTCAAGACGCTCCCATGGAGTCGGCCAAGTGTATTTCTCTATAGTCTAAGGCAAATACACTATAGTGCGTCCAACAATATACGTTCTCGGATTTTCGCGAATATCTTTGATTTGTTTGGATCAATCTTCGCCAAATTTTGCATAGCCTCCTGTTTCAATTTGTCTTGACAAGAAACTATTTTTTGACGGTTACGAAGATGAAAATACAAAAGTTTTCTTCATCAACTTATATAAAAAACTCGACCCACATGAAATCGCGAAAATAAGGTGGTTTACAGCTACGTGGATTATGACGTGAGGATACCCAGCTTCTCTAAACACAAACATTTTTGATACGGACAATTGTAGTGCATGTTTCAAAATTCTAATATCAAGGTTGTTTTGTTCCTGTAATATTTAACTTTTCAATCTACTTTAGCTTATGCTCTTTGTGTTTCTTGGCTTTTTGTCATGTCATTTTAAGACAACAGAAGAGTAAACTTCTAATATAGAAAGATGATGATTGGACGTTTATATCTTATTTAAACTTAGATGATGATGACGACGACGAGGAAGATAAGACGTTCAAGCATATTTTCATGAAAGGAGTCAGTGCATTGTTTCCGACTATATATTTTGTCGAGGCATGACGTTAAAAATATATTAAGATTTTAATAGTTGTGAGTCTGCTTTTTTAATGTTTGTGTAGACCAGCCTTTTGTTTGCATCAGAATGCTTGGCATGTTCATTACGCAGAACAAAAACTGGGGTGTGCACAATGATGCACAATCGGGAGTCCAAAAAATCTGCGCCAAAATCAGTGTGTGTATTATTGTATGTGTAAAAAGGGGAGGGGGTGAAATGCATCGAGATGGAGCCATCAAACTGTACACTCTTTTTGATAAAATATGACGAAGGGAAGGGGTGGGGACAGTAAGAAGTCAGAGGTTGCGAAGAGACTTTCTATTAGTTGCTGATGACTGTTGTATTTTATTTTATGTCAATTCTGGTCGTGGACGTAGTAGTTTGTCCTTTTTAACGGATGCGGTCGGCGATAAAAACAGCAAGGTGGGAGGAGAAAATGTTTTGTCACAATTGCGGAACACAGAACGTGAGACTGCTAAAACACAGAACATTGCATTGCCTGAAATATTTGGACTTGCTCTTATGTGGAACTGATGTCAACAGAAGACAACTGTGAAAACTGTAAAACTTCTGTATTTTAAACAATCGAGTGTCTTGAGTTTTTTATATACTTTAATGAAGAAAACTTTTTTATCTGTAACTGTATAAAGATGAAAAAATATGTTTCTATCAAGACAAATTGAAACAGGAGGCTATGCAAAATTTGGCGATTATTGATCCAAACAAATCAAAGATATTCGCGAAAATCCGAGAACGTATATTGTTGGACGCACTATAGTACTCTATGACAAGTGGCGGCTCCTGATCCTCCAAACTACACGTGCAGTCCTCTCTCTAGAGCGCACATGACTATTGTAAGCAGAGTGAAAAACAAAAGGGAAATTTGAATGCCAACAGCATTAATGGTTACACATGCCTATTAAAAAATACCTCTTTATTCCAATAAACAATTTTCTCTACAGCTACTCTATAGCCTTCCGACATGGGCCAGAACTTCTTTATTAATTTTCAGTACTCACTGTGCTCAAATAAAATGTGGTTTAAAACATAACTTTAGCAGTGAACTTCTGAGATAATCCAGGTTGAGTGAAAAGGGGCTGAAAAAAACTCTGTCCTTGTCGATGGCAACAGGCCCGTACTTATGGTGGACAGCAACCCCATTGGAAAAATCCTACAGACTTTGATAATTCTGGGCAAAATAAAGACTGCATTTCCCACAAATCGCAGGTCAAGGCATTACTCTGCATGCAATTCTAGGCAATCTGTCCAAAGATTTTTTTTGTGTAGTACTAACGCATGTAACAATGCAATAATAAGGGCTTAATAGATATTTTTAACCTTAAAGGCGTCAGGATTTGATTTAGTCGCTGTACTTTTTCACAATGCATGTCTTTATTTTCTTACCCAAATTATATCCAGCACTGCACGGATCGCACTTAGTGACAAACTGTCAATATCCATGACCTCGATCTTCATGACCTAAGAAAAATACGTTATTCATCATCATCTTCTTCTTCTTCTTCTTCTTCTTCGTCTTCTTCTTCTTCTTCTTCTTCTTCTTCCTCATTTCAGTGTTCCATTGTCATGTTTGCAGACCGCTGCGAGCCACAAAATAGCTGCAGTTAGTTACAGGTCTGTGCAGTTCCTTCCATAGCTGCATGTTATAGTCAACTGGTAATGACCATAACCATCCTCTTAGTTCTACGAGGAGATGACAGTCTTGCAAGACATGTTGTGTTTGGTCAGCCTGTAGGCACTGGCTACTTTTGTCCATCTTATGTAGGTGTCTTGGAGCTTGTTCTGCTTGCAGTCTTGCAGTATCCAGTCCTTAATCTAAAAAAAAATGGTCACCCTATCTCGCAAGTGGCATTCCTTACAGCCGGAAGTCCAGATTTGACAAAATGTTTACATTTTGCTTACACCGGAAGTAAGTGCTGTTGGAGCCGGATAAATAAGATCGTCTATTATTACACTATGTGGTGGGAATAAATTGATTTTAATCTTTTCAGTATCGCCTGTAACATTAAGTAACTATGAAAGTTATAACTAGAAATACCACTGTTGCTTCGGCTATCACTGGTGGTGACAATACGTCAACTATGTTTACAATAAATGTTGGAAATCCATGTCGTATTTTTCTAAGACTCTTCCAATACAGAGAAGAATTTAGGCTAAAGGTAGGTTTAGGGAAGAGCTGGTGTCTTATGTAGAGGCCTTGAACAATATCTGATGACCCTCTGTCTTGTCATACCTCGCTCATCATAACCCAAACTGTGCTCCTAATCCTGACCCAAATACACTTTGGGAGAGTCGCTGGAGGACATCAGCGGACATACGATGTCTATAAACTCAGGTTAGAAATGAAGTGTAGAAACTTGTAGGCAATGCCTGTTTATCTGACTTCCATTTAAACAGTTTTACCCCACAGGCCACATCACTCAGTATCTCGCTCAACTCTCTGGGGAGCACACCGCGTCACTGTCAGTTTATAGGTGCTGGTCACTTAGCATTCAACGAATATTTTTCAGTTATATTAATCTGGTAGGTGCCAATTTATTAAAGGAGAATACTAAAGTGACATTGAATAAAAAATTTCCCAAATGATTAATTTATTGCTAGATTCGAATTCACGATCGTTTGATCTCGAGTTCTAACACTGAAAACGGTCGGCCACTCTATTCTGTGGAAAATTATTTCAAGCTATGCAGACCTTTACATCCTTTTACTTAGTGCTTGTGGGAAATAAACAAACTGTCCTTCTTCACTTAGCGTGCTCCACACAACAGATGAAAGAGAGAGAGAAAGAGATAGAGAAAGAGAGAGAGAGAAAGATAGAAAGAGAGAGAACGCAGTTGTTTTTCAGAGATGCACAGATCAGGAAAGATGTGAGTGTGAGAAATCTTTAAATGAATTCAAACCGAATGAAAGACAGGAAGATATTGAGTTCTATAGTGAGGAAAGCCAAGACAGACACGAAGTTAAAATAATATCTCGCACAGAACTGAAGAAACATCTAACACTAACAATAGTGAAGTGGAGATGGTCCCAGAAAATGAATGTATTTTATCTGAATTCAAGGGAGGCCACGCTAGTCAAACCAATTCGTCACGAAAAGGAAGTCACGAGGCTACTAATGGGCATGCGCCCCGCTTTCTTCCGGTCAGAGACAAATGGATTTCCCGGCATTTTCTCTTTTTTTTTTTTTGTCTTTTTGTCCATGCTTCTCTTTCTTTGTTTTGTAGTTTTCTTTTTATATCTTTCAGTTCAGATGCAATTTTTCTATTCACTACATTTTAAATAAATGGATTATTCATCTTCACTCCACTTCTGGCTCTACCCCCCCATCTTTATGTCCTGTGCAAAAAAGTTCGTTTTCCCACAGCTTAGATCTGGAGTGATGCAATCTTCACCATTCACTCTGTCAGTTTTAGACATACCGTACATCTGTGCGTCATATTATGTCATTTGTCAAGAGCGTATGATACACACTTGGACAGATGAATACAGGCCAACCTCGATATTAAGTCCTCATATAACAATTACACAGTGTTATTTTCTGAATTTCACATGCATGGATTCAAACACTATTCTATATTATTTCATTATTCAAGTAGACTTTAATATTAATGCACTGAACTTCATTACTAAGAGATGTAATCATCTTGGTTATCTCCCTTGCAATGCATCATTATGAAAAATGTCTGGAAGAAAAAAACCAACAAAGCTGTTATTTACTCACTCTCACACAATGCACTGGTCATCCTTACATTCTGTTGGTCAGTCTCATTTTCTGTTAGTCCAAGTCTTTTTAAGATTGTGTGTTCGTCCATGATCTCATCTTTAAACAAACTTCCTCAGCATCTATCCGTGGTCTTTCATACACACATAGCCACACATAAACACACGCATGCCTGCCGGTACAGGACTGGAGCGGGGAGAGAGGTGAATTCATAATCATGTTTCTTTTTTTTCTCTCTCTCTCTCTTTCTATTTTTCTTTTTCTCTCGCTCTCTCATATACATGTACTCACAGTGAATTTTCTTTGTCTAATTCCCTGCGGCACACTCACACTCACACGCACGCACGCACGCACACACACACACACACACACACACACACGCACACGCACGCACGCACGCACGCACACACACACACACACACACACACACACACACACACACACACACACACACACTTACATGAAATATACAAACATGTCATTTCTTCAGTTTCTGTGCATTCTACATACATGATAAGTGTACATTGTTCCAATGAGGTTATACAACATTTTCTGACTGATACTTAACAGAAAACTTTCATCCGTCAGAAAAAAACAATCAATACTCGGAAAAGAAAAGCCTCAATAGCAAAGTTAGACATTCCAAAGGATGGTTTAAACAGTTGTGGAGTTTATCGTCACCCTTTTGAAAATGGAAAATGAAAGGAAAATACGACTTTATTTACCCCGTAGCGTAGGGAAACTTTTTTACAATACCATATAATGTTATACATCTCATTCATAATACACACAAATATAACAATACACATTATACATGTAAATACACAATATTACAAATTAAATACATAAGAAAGTCATTGCTGGTCGCCACCGTTGCAGCGCCCTGATCCCCCCAGCTCTAAAGCCAGGTACTCATTTACACCTGAGTCGAGTGAGGAAATGGAAGTAAGTGTCTTTCCCAAGGACACTACAACGTAAACCGCCCAGCTCACGAGTCAAACACATAGACCTTATAGACTTGATTGTCTTTAGTTTCTGAGTACAACTCACAAACCGCACGGCCACTGTGTCTCTTGTTAGAGAGAATGAGAAAAGAAACTGTTAGAGAAGCTACAAATATGCGATGAGTTCAATGCATGAATAAATACAATATTCGTTTGAAGAAATGCTGCGATACAGCTTGGCTGCTCATTCTATGCGAATAAGTAATGTGTAATGTAATGTGTTTATAATTTAATAGCCGATGTATCAATACATCCATGGTTACTAAGAAGGGGAATATAAATATTTAGTCTATTCCGCCCGCGAGTCTCTACCTCAAGATGTGAACCTAAATCAAGTACACTTTTAAATATTCATTTCTCATGTTGTTATGAAGGTTTGCTCTATAGTTTTAATCACCCCACGTCCCCTTCATAAACAAACAAGACAGATTAGTGAGTGGACACGGCCTTCGTATCGAAGACTCAACCAAGTTCAGAAAAACATGCAAGAGAAAAAATTTGAAAAAAAAAATTTTGCTTCGAGTTGCTGGATTTTTCCCCCAAGATGATAGTGCAAGGGACATAACTAAATATTTAACAGCATTGTCAAATGTTCTTCTATTATTTCCCTTGATTAGTTACATTACGCTTGACGATCAGACTTGTATTTTCCTCGATTGCCTCCCTTATTATGTTTTCCCTAGGGGTTTTAGGCATCTATTGTTTTTTCTTCTTCTGGCCCTATTAACATTTTGTGTTATTCTATCACTGTGATTTCGAGAAATTTCTTCCATGGAGGTGAAAGTACGTCTTTTGCCCGTCTATATATACCACTGTGATTTCGAGAAATTTCTTCCATGGAGGTTAAAGTACTTCTTTTGCCCGTCTACATATACCACTGTGATTTCGAGAAATTTCTTCCATGGAGGTTAAAGTACTTCTTTTGCCCGATCTTTTAACGGGAAGAAAAAGGGGGGNCTCAATAGCTAAGTTAGACATTCCAAACTAAGGATGGTTTAAATAGTTGTGGAGTTTTTCGTCACCCTTTTGAAAATGGAAAGTGAAATGAAAATACGACTTTATTTACCCCGTAGCGTAGGGAAACTGTTTTACAATACCATATCATGTTATACATCTCATTCATAATACACACAAATATAACAATACACATTATACATGTAAATACATAATATTACAAATTAAATACATAAGAAAGACATTGCTGGTCGCCACCGGTGCAGCGCCCTGATCCCCCCAGCTCTAAAGCCAGGTACTCATTTACACCTGAGTCGAGTGAGGAAATGGAAGTGAAGTGTCTTTCCCAAGGACACTACAACGTAAACAGCCCAGCTCAGGAGTCAGACACGAGTCTTCAGTTTCTGAGTACAACTCACAAACCACACGGCCACGGTGTCTCTTGTTAGAGAGAATGAGAAAAGAAACCGTTAGATAAGCTACAAATATGCGATGATTTCAATGCATGAGTAAATACAATATTCGTTTGAAGAAATGCTGCGATACAACTTGACTGCTCACTCTATGCGAATAAGTAATGTGTAATGTAATGTGTTTTTAATTTAATAGCCGATGTATTAATACATCCATGGTTACTAAGAAGGGGAATATAAATATTTAGTCTATTCCGCCCGCGAGTTTCTACCGCAAGATGTGAACCTAAATCAAGTACACTTTTAAATATCATTTCTCATGCTGTTATGAAGGTTTGCTCTAAAGTTTTAAATCACCCCACGTCCCCTTCATAAACAAACAAGACAGGTTAGTGAGTGGACACGGCCTTCGTATCGAAGACTCAACCAAATTCAGAAAAACATGCAAGAGACAAAAATTTGAAAAAAAAAAAAAAAATGTTTGCTGCGAGTTGCTGGATTTTTCCCCCCAAGATGATAGTGCAAGGGACATAACTAAATATTTAACAGCACTGTCAAATCTTCTTCTATTATTTCCCTTGATTAGTTACATTACGTCCCTTGGCGATCAGACTTGTAGTTTCCTCGATTGCCTCCCTTATTATGTTTTCCTGGGGATCTTAGGCATCTATTGGTTTGTTTTTTTTTTCTTTTGGCCCTATTAACGTTTTGCGTTATTCTACATATACAACAGTGATTTCGGGGAATTTCTTCCATGGAGCTTAAAGTGCTTCTTTTGCCCGTCTACATATACCACTGTGATTTCGAGAAATTTCTTAGATGGAGGTTAAAGTACTTCTTTTGCCCGTCTACATATACCACTGTGATTTCGAGAAATTTCTTCCATGGAGGTTAAAGTACTTCTTTTGCCCGTCTACATATACCACTGTGATTTCGAGAAATTTCTTCCATGGTGGTTAAAGTACTTCTTTTGCCCGTCTACATATACCACTGTAATTTCGAGAAATTTCTTCCATGGAGCTTAAAGTGCTTCTTTTGCCCGTTTACACATACCACTGTGATTTCGAGAAATTTCTTCCATGGAGCTTAAAGTACTTCTTTTGCCCGTCTACATATACCACTGTGATTTCGAGAAATTTCTTCCATGGAGCTTAAAGTGCTTCTTTTGCCCGTCTACATATACCACTGTGATTTCGAGAAATTTCTTTCATGAAGGTTAAAGTACTTCTTTTGCCCGTCTACATATACCACTGTGATTTCTAGAAATTTCTTCCATGGAGGTTAAAGTACTTCTTTTGCCCGATCTTTTAAAGGGAAGAAAAAGGGGGTGAATGCCCAAAATTTTTCACAAATGTCTTTCGAAAACGGTCACCTCGAATTCTGATTTGGTCCCCAATATTTCATTTGGCTGGTTTTGACCGCTTGCGAATACATAGGCCTACACATTTT
>JAWQUT010000171.1:468009-479980 GCA_033807755.1 Ellobium chinense
CCCCCAAAGTATGAAGTATCGTTATCTAGTCTGTTAACGGGCCAAGATGAAAAAACAAAACTAGCCTGTCTTTGATAATGTATATTACCCACAAAAAAATGTGTGATTACTTAACAACTGCCGTCAAGACTCCATTAACAACAATAAAGACAAAAATAGCAACAACAACAACAACAACAACAACAACCAACACCACCACTATCACCACCACCACCACAACAACACGAACAACAACAACAACAACAACAGAAGCTGCAGCAGCAACAACAACAACAACAAGAAAATGACAATAATAAACTTAAAAATCTTGAAGAGGAATCTTTTTTTCATCGAAAATTATTGTTAGATTTTTGAAAGTTTCCGAAGAGGGCAACCACTCGTGGGTATCATAAATTTAATATCGCTAAACACCAGCCAATGAACCACTAACAAAAAGAAGGATAACTCATATATGGCCATCCCAACATTTCCCGGCGCCGATTAGCAAATGGATACACAACATACTGATTGAACATTTTGTTTGTTTTTCATAATGATCATTTTGTATCTTGAAAAATTATTGCATTTTTGCGAAACGAGGACCAGTAGGCAACTATTTATGGTGAGCAGGACATAGAATATAATATTATTAACATTATCTTGGCTGGCGATCTGTTAGGCTAAATACCTTATGTCACACACAGTCGAACCACCAGGCTATCAGTATTAGTACTTTTGGGCCCACTCTGGCCTTGTTGAGCCACCTTAATCTCTCACTAATTAGTGTAATAAGGACTACCTACCTAGTCTACCTGTACATACTTACCTGAGCCTGAAGGTCATGATGTGATCGCAGCGTTGAAAACAGTCAGGTCTAGGCACCCCCCGTCCCAAGTAACTGACCATAACTTGAACATGATATTATTGACACTTATGACATTCTCTTGTGAAATATATTTGATGTTATGGCTCTAGCAAACAGCTTTACGTTAATGCTTATTATGTTTGTATAACGCTGAATATATATCAATACTCAGAGCTGAATGGAGACTTCAAATTATGAGTAGTTTGTCTGCCTGAATATGCAGGCAGTTTAACGTTAAACATCAGTAGATGACCTTCTATAATGAAATATAATGGACTGGAAAATACCCATCTGGACTGGCGGTTGTGGCAAGAAATGGAAAAATAGAAATCGAACCTTATCTACGAGTAGATGGACTAAAGTATGGCATAATTATTACGTTTACAGATCCGATTTGATATCGATTTAAAAGCTAGTCACCCTTAATCCTTAGCAAGAACACAGCACACACTTTGAAACTTGAGTGTATAGGATCTAAGATAAACTTTACAATACCCATGGTGCTTATGGAGACTGTTTTTCATATAAAGTTTTCAAGGAAGTTTCGATATGGACAATTTTTCCCCCATGGACGATCCTTCTTCACAGTGCACACCGACTCCAACAATAATCAAATTATTTTACTCAGTAGGAAATGGTACATAATATATGCGATTAAGTCCTAAATCTAAACCCAAGACACAATCTGCAAAACATAAATAATCGAATGAACACATTTTCTTCCTTACTATATTACTAACGATAATAATAATACCGACGACAACAACAACAACAACAATGAAATATATAAGTCTCCTTTCCAAGCAAATGTTCATTCATGTGATTTCATACAAATATTACCCCTATAGACCAGCTCATTAAGTATCTTTTTCAACTTCCTGGAAAGCATGTAATACTGCTGCCATTTACAGGTGCTGTTCACTATCATCCTGATAATATATTTCACTGCCTATAGCCAGGTACCCATTTACGGATGGACGTGAATAAAATGCTTTCCCTAGGCATCTGCAGCATAATGATGGTGAGAAATGTTGAGTTTTGTCGAGTAAGAAACACGGAACTTATACTCACTGTGTGACCTAGAATTGAAGTGGAAGATGGTAAATATGAAGTCTGTGTTCGCTGACTTCGGTAGGACATTTTCATATGTATGTACATGGCAGTTATAAAAAAAAATAACCCAGTGTTTTTTTCTGTGACGATGAACTAACTGGGCCCGTCATTTTGGTCAAGTTCTCCCCTTAGCAGACAAGTATCGAATGTCCATTTGGTATAATGTAATCCTGAGACTCTCCCACTGGTGTGCCTGGGTTAGGGTTAAGGGCAGAGTTAAGTTTAGGAGTGAACCTAGGGAAGACTTAGGGTCCCTAGATGTTATTCTCCAAATTTCTCCCTAGTATGACAACAAGTGCAGTAATTTGGAAGCGTGCTAAACTTTATACAAAAATGCATACATTTTACGAAACGTGTCAATTGGGATGACCAAATGTCAACGGGTTTTGTCGACAACATCGCTACCACTATCTGCTTCTTATCGATTCAGTCCTTTACTGTCTAATTTAGAAGTACTTAGTATATTATTACTTTAATTTCATTCAATTTCTTTCTTATTTCTTTACAGAATCAAAACACACCAATTCTCCAAGATGTAGACGCCAAAGTCCAATTGAATTGACCCCTTGGCTCACAGATGGACACAAAAGATTCAAATCATGAATAGTTAACGCAAACTTCACCGTTAGCACCTTTTCAAGCAACTTCCACAAGGTAATGATTGTGTGACGCAGCTTCCTGTGTGTGTTGCTACGTTACAGAAGCTGCCATCGACAACATGGCTGGCGGAGAGCAGGACGAGAGAAATATTTTCCTAGCTATTGCCAGTGGCACTGCCCATCGCCTTCACTCCATTATATCCAACGTCCCTGACCTAAATATACGAGATAACGCTCTGCGCACTCCTCTCATAGCCTCGGTGGGGATCTCTAATGACGATGTTCGTGCTCACGTGGTCAGACTGCTGCTGCGTCACGGCTCTGACGTCAACGCTCAGGATCAGGAAGGGCGGACAACTCTAATGTTGGCCAGCATGGAGAAGGAGAAGGCGGATGTTGTTGGGGTGCTGGTCAAGAACAGAGACTGCGACCCTAACATACAAGATCTGGACGGCAACACAGCCCTCCACCTTGCCGTTGAGCACGGAAACGCTGATGCTATCCGTTTTCTCACAAACGTCACTTCCGCCAAATCGAGCTTGAAAATTAACCAACTCAACCACGCTGGATTATCTCCCTTGCAACTGGCTGTGAAGCTCCGACATGCCGACTGCTGCCGAATTCTAATCAAACATGGCGGTGCCGATACGACCATGATTAAAAATCGTGAGGCGCTTCTCAACCTGATCAACGAAGATCGCGCACAGACGCCGTTTGATTTCAGGAAAAGCCCAACCCCGTCGGCAAACGAATCACCTCTGAACAGTGCTCGATTTCCTTCATCTCGACCAACTTCAGAAATCTTTCGAGGGGGCTCACGTGCAAATAGCTCCACGTCCTTAAATAGGCCAGCCAGTGACCTTAACAGTGCTAGGGAGTCGGCGCGAATGCGCTTGGACAGTTTCTCTCGTCTCAGTGAATCCCTTTCACGAGCTGAGAGTCGAGGGCGAGAGATGGAACTGAGTCTGGCCAACAAACTGAACAATCCCTTTGCTGACGTTATGAGAGAAAAGAGCGATCTCTATGTCAATAATTCTAGAACCACCTTTAAAAGATCCATAATTTCATCTAAAAATACAAAATCTCAGCAAAGCCATGGGGAATGGCTGCGACAAAGTCTCGGCGTTAATCGGCGACCCTTGACACCCATCGCATCAAGAACTATAACGGAAGAAACTCAGTGTATATCACCAGCGGCCGCCAATCAGATTCCACTTCCGGGAAGATTGCCCAGCATTCCCAGTGGGAAAAGACTTTGCTTAGTCAGTCCATGCGAAACTCCGACTGAACTTTTCTGATATGGTAGCTGAAGAAACATTTAATATCAGCTATATCATAATCACAAATATTCACGACATCACAACTCTTATTCTGTACTCTGACAATTAGGGCACTGCTTGCTGTTGTTTCGGAATGTTGATATCAGGACTTAATTTTTTTTTTCACCCGGAGTCTCTAGTAGTTCACGCGCCTAGGATGGTATTCATGAAGGCGAAGTCCAACTCATCGCTCGGTTGTTTTCATTATTTAACCCCTTCGTTACGTATGACTCGAGGTATGAGGTACACCTACGATCTTACCCTTTGTTACAGCAACTCTTAGACGTACCGGTATGTCCCGGAAATAGGAAACCCATGTCGTATTCAATGTATGCCTACGTCATATTTTCTGTGTCATGTAGTATTCCATCTTACAAACAAAGAACTTGATGATGATTTCGTGACATCAGCACTTGAAAAACATGACGTAATGAAGGGGTTGAGTCATCTGTGTTGGCTGAAGACTGGAATACCTCGTTGTATTGTGACTAAATAGTCTATATATTATTGATATCCACACCGTCTTCGGTCATCCATTACATGTGTGCACTGTACACTCAGGTTTGTCTATAGCTTTCATATGACTGATGTTGAGAACGCCATATTACTCAGCCACATGCGGGTTTTTGCCAACTGAACATAGACTAGAACACTTGTAAACTCATATAATGTAGTCTAGTGCTGAAAGCTGACACAAAAGGAAATACGGTTAAAAGCGTCTCGTAGCTGCCTATGATTTGGGACAACAATAATGTCAGGTTCAGATTTCTTGGGATAGAAAAAGGATTTATAAGCCATTTTTACATGTACAGTCAAACCTCGTTTTACCGTCCTCCTCCTCCCCCCTCCCCCCATTATACCGCAAACCCCGCATACTGCCTATACTGTGCCTCTGAAGCGATCCAACGTATTAAAAGTAGTAGAAAATAAGCCCGTATCGTCAGAAAGGAAAGCAGTTCACTGAGCACTGCAGTGTGACTGCAGGGTTTCTTCTACAACTTTCGGGTAACACAACAGGCGACTGTCTTTTTGTAGCGCGCAGTATGGGGTTAAAAGCAGATGCTTGCGTCTGTCCTTTACTGCGAAGGAAAAGCGGGACATGTGCGTTTTTTTTTTTAAGGCCTAGTCCTCAAAATTTCAAAAAAATATTGCCAATCATTTGGCTTCAACTTGGAAGAAACTGCTTAAGAGAAGAACTGTTTGCGTTATTTTACTCAAAGCCGATAATATTTAATGGCTGAGGGCAGAACTGTCGGGATCGAGTTTTCAGAATAAGAAAATGAGACCTCCAACACACGATGCAATGTAAAGAACTCTTTTTCTTTGATTTACGTCGGCATGTGCCAAAAATATCCCTGTCACTCAAGACATTTGAAAAACAAAGCCATGGTGTTCGTTACTTAACTGAGTATCGTTTTAGACTTTCACTGTTCGAATATGGAGGAAACCGGGCTGTTTTATTAAATGCTTTCAGATCGTTCATGGACACTACGTGAGTTGGTCAAAGGAACAAACATTTAAAAAATCAAGGAACCCTTGGTTGGAGGCTACAAGTTCCTTCCAGCATCGAATTATTAAAGGATGAGCTTGCACGATAACTTGGTTTATAGGGTTGTACTACACCAATTTTATGTTGATTTGTAGAAATCTCTGTATACCGCCACCTTGTTATAATGCCATCTTTGGCAAAGTCTCGGAGCTGGCGGTATAAAGAGGTTTGACAAAGAGGTTTGAAAATTATTTCTACTTTAGGACTTGGACTGACTACATTTAATCTGACTTTAACTCCACAAACACCTTTCGTGTAATGCTCTAAACGTGTCACATGCGTCTCGTAATGATCGTGAATTCGCAACTAGAGTTGTTCATACTGAGGTGAGTACATTTTGATAATACTGTACACGTACTGTACTGAGAACTGAAAAGCCATGCATTTTCCATATAGTCACATTCGGATATAGTTAACGTGCGCTTTAAAAGTGGAAAATAAACAAAGAAAAATAATGTGATCCTCAAAAGAAAACGGGGCGCAGGAGGACGAAATGACGAATGTGCCAATTAATATCTGTTAAAATAATCCATGACTGGACACACACAAGTGCTGTAAAATACTGGCCTTTTTTTTTTCAGTTTGATCAGGGATATCATTTGGTTTCATGGATTGTTTGTTGTTTCCTGTTGTTGTCTGAAGTTCTTATCCTTAATCTTCCCGCAGTTCTCGTATGAAAACTAGTCTAGACTATCTATAGTACTTTCGATCTGAACGAAATATTCCATCTAACACTATATATTATAGAGCCCAATTCCCTTCCCATAATTTAAAAAAAAAACAACCCAAACTGGAGGATATCTAGAATGAGTGTAGCTCAACCACCTAAGAGTGCCAGACGGTCATGAGCGAAAAACTTGTCACAAGGGACACTTTTCTGAATCCTGGAGAGAAAAATTGCTTTTCTGCTACGGCAAAGAATAAAAAAAAATAAGTCAACCCCAATGTGACAGAGTGGTGACTTCGATATAAGTGTCGAAATGAAGTATGTGGCAACCCGTTGAACTGCAGGCATTGCTCACGTTTAATATGGTTCCATTGTCAAATCTTTAGAACTACAACGCAGTTTGGACAGCAAGTCAACTGTGCTTTTCGTTTTGTAAAGTCAACATTCACATTAAATTTAATAGTATAGTTCTTTGTTCATAGTATGACCTGTGAGTTCAGACATGCTGCTTGCGCTTTCGCTTCCTATCATTCTTGATGATATTTTCAACACTGCATTGACTTTTCTCTGGTTGAAGTTTTTCCACAGGAAGGAAATACGCTTTATTTTTTGTTTATCTGGTTGACGTCTTGTTTTGCCTAATACTCATTTTTCCTATCTGCCTGTATGAACATTTTAGGGTGTACCGGTACTTTTACCTGATCTCTCAGATGACTTCGCATGTTACTGAATCCAATTTATATTTAGTTATTCTGTTTGAATTTGATGACAAATTAAAAAATTCATCAGGTCTGCCCCACAGAATATAAAATCTGCAGAAGTACTAACTGCTGTTCCCCAGAAGTATCCAAACGCTAACATCGTCAGGAGACTGATACTCTCAAAACCCAGCGATTAACACGTAGTAACAAGTTTAACAAGTTTAACAAGTTTTACAAGTACGTTTGTCACAGACACGCCAGAGAAAAAAAAATAGTGCAGATTTCATGGCAACATAGTGGGTCTCTGTCAAGGATGTAATTTATAAGGACTTGTGCTTCTGTTGATTTGTTATTCTATGGTCAGCCCTCGACTGTGAATCTGAAATTTGGTTTGAGTGATGTTTGCTGGTGAATGATTATTATGACATAGTATCTAATTTTGTGATGCTTTTCATTGTGCTTTATTTCTATTGCAGATTTTGTTATTACTACCTTTGCAATTGTGACATTACTGATCATTATGTGAAATAAATTTACATAATATTACCAATTTCTTTTATGTATAACATTAATATGAACTCTCTCCTGTCAGCAAGCGGAAGTAGGGTGTCTGGTTTTATAACGGTTATAAGAATAGAGAGCTTGTCTTTTCGTCATCGGTTCCTTTACAGACCGATATAGCTGAGGTAGGCATACGCATGGCGTGTTCTGGTATTACGATCACACTACACGTTACGAACTAAAATCATATGTAAATGTCACCACCAGTTCAGGCAATATGATGGTAACACCAGGAAATGCCATATGCACGAGCTTACCTCTGGCATACCAGTCAATAAGACATCCGAACCTTAAAACTGAAATCTCTCAGCCGTGTGCATGAAGTTTGTCGATAAACTATGAGTTTCACGTTTGTTTTAAGTTGCCTGTCAAGTGAGTCAAGTACGACCTGTTTTGAAGCACAGTGACACTAGATAAAGTTCAGAAAAGGTTACATACATGCTGTTTTTGTACCGAATACCCGAGGTCTGTTGTCAGTTTTCTCACTGTGGACGATGGTATTCACACTTCAAAGCCCTCTACTTTAGTCATTCTCTTTGCTTTGTACAAGGTCACATGTTAAATGTTGTTTTCTGTCTTAATTAGAAATAGGTCATTGGGATTTTGTCTGCCTGCCTGTCTGCCCGCCTGCCGGTATTTCTCTCACTCTCATGATCAATGGACTGTGCATTTGGACTGCTGCAGGGAACTCACCTTTGTATATTTCGGTTCTTGTTAAAACATTTAATGTTTCCTCATATTCCTCCACTAGCTCGGCCCAGTCATTTTCACGGGTGATGTTCCCTCGCAACCACACAGGCCTACAATCCACGTGGTGACATAAAAAGAGAGCGTCATCTTAGGACTCTAAATGTGCATGGATTAGAATTAACAGCAGAGACAGTGTTAGTAGCGAGATTTGTGAAGAGACGAGTCCCTAGATATTGTTCAAGAACTCTCCCGTGGTTATCCTTCTTCCCTAACTCTGCCCCTAGCACTAACCTGAAGACAACCTGGAAGAGCTCAAGATTATACTTAGTCGCCATACGACAATTATAAAATAAGATGACGATATCCTGAAGAGAATTATTCAGTGAGTAGAGCTCGGTACATTCGATTCCACTTGCCTTTTTTTTTTTTTGAAATATGTATCATATTCACAGAGCCAAATCAGAAATTGTTACCAACTTCTTGGAAATGCAAATAGTGAAATACAGGAAAACACGGCTTCCCATAGTATAACAAAAAACAAGGCTTCCCATAGTATAACAAATCAAGGCTATAAGGTTTCTGAGCTTAAACCTTTTAATACTACAGTAGAACCAGTTCTCACCTTCACTCCGCTATGCTGAGTGCTATTGCCTATCGTTTGAGGCGGCGGTCGAATTTTTCGGCCTGGTGTTTGTTGATCGAACGATAGAAAGCAGGTGCGACGGTCATTATCAGTAATAATAATAGTCTAGTAGCCAGCGGGAGGCTGGACCCGAGGCGCCTCGCGCTACTAGAGTTAAGATGACAATTTCTGTGGGGAAAAAAATTGCCCAAAACTATACCTAACGTCAAAAAGTACTTGCAAATGCGCTTAATACAAAATGCACGGCACCAATTAAATCATTTCGTATTATATCAGAGATGAGGGTCGCTTGTGAAGTGGCTGATTTATTGCAAGTGGAAGAACAGGGTGGTGGGGGGTTAAAAATGATTCGTTATAGGCATGTTTTCGGATTAATGCTGGTCGCATTTTACGATAATATGCGTATTAATGTGGGACGGTGAGAAATGACTGAGTTTGAATCATTGCCTGGGAATTTCTTGAACGGTGTCCGTTGCTGTGCTGAACAACGAGACGAAGAATGGGGTGGTAAGCATATAAACTTCAAAATCCCTAGCCCCAGTGAGGGCGGCGCCCTTTTCAGTGAATACCGTTTGAAGGTTCAGCAAACTGTCATCACGAGAGCTAAAGCTAAATCTTTTCTCCTCCTCACCAAGAACTACACTTTGTTTGGCCTGTGTGGGATCGCCTACTACTACCACCAGAGTTCACTGGCACGTGGAGAAATTCACCCCGCCTCGTCTGCGCTCTCTCTATCTTTCCACCGGTTTACATTAAGATATAGTCTATATAAAATAACAAGCAACTGTAAAATTTTGTAATATCGCTGGTTTTCATAGTGTGATTTTTCGTGATAGTGTTTTCAAGTGTTCATGCCTTGAGCAGTGACGATGATGGTGGTGGTTATGGTGATGTGATGACAGTGGTGAGATTGGTAGACGTGGTAATGCTGGTGTGGTGGTAGATATGCTGATAAAATGTCTGTCACGATGCTGTAGTTTTGGTCGTTGTGGCACTGATGGAGTTGGTAGTGGTAGAGGTGGTGGTGGTGGTGGCCCATCTGTGGTGAATATAAAACTGTTACCGCCCTTATATAGTGATGACTGTGTGAATAAAACTTGGTACAGTATGAAGAGTTTATTCCGTTATGATGAAGGAAACTTCTGGTGTTAGGACAACTTTATCAACAATAACAGCCAAAAAAAGTTTCCACTTGACAGCATAAATAGAAAGACTGCAGTTAAAAGCAATCGCAACATTTCAGTAACTAGACTGTTTTTACTGCCACCTGGCACCATAATCACAAACAACATCCTGGTCCACGTACTGAAGTGGATGGCGGAGGCTTATTAAGACTGTGATGATACTGACCTTGTACTTGTAGTTGTAGATGTAGTCAAGTAATCAAGCAATATAGAAAAGACAATATGTTGTTACCTGGAAATGTTGCGACCAAGAGTATTTTGTGATTAAGTGGAGTCGACTGAAGTCGTTGATTGTGCTATACTGCTAATGGCAATTGGAAAATGATTTAAGATCTTTGTCTTGACTTCGAGTGCTCCTATACATGTCTGTCTAGGTAAGAATTGAAGAGCGTTGTTTGCAAAACTCGGAAAACGCACTTTCGTTGAGAACTGAGTTGGTAGAGAATCAGAAATGCATTTCTTTGTTGACTGGTTGAAAACAAAACTGAGCTTTAAATCTATACTGACGGAAAAAAAGAAAGTGTGTATGGTTTTCAACCTGGCTTATAAAAAGAATTAGTATAGTACACAAGGTAGTAGTGTTATATATTTTCTGAAACGGCATTTTATTGTGATCATTGTGGTACAAAAAGAAATTTAATTTACACTGATTTACATCACGAAAATCACAGTAGGGCGCAACACTCCTAAATTGAAAACTCACAGAGTCAGAACTTTGTGTGTCCTCCCCGGGCTCCGATGACAGCCTGGCACCGTCGTCTCACTGATCCAATCAGCCGTTGAATGAATGCTTGTGGAATGTTATCCCAGATGTTTTGAAGATCTCTTCCCAGTTCATTCAGGTTTTGTGGGGTGTTCAATTTAGGGGTGTTGCGCCCTACTGTGATTTTCGTGATGTAAATCAGTGTAAATCAAATTTCTTTTTGTACCACAATGATCACAATAAAATGCCGTTTCAGAAAATATATAACACTACTACCATGTGTACTTCGTCTTTTTATAAGCCAGGCTGAAAACCATACACACTTTCTTTTTTCCGTCAGTATAGATTCCTTCAAGTTTTATGTCATCTATCACTAACAGTAACAGTAAATACAAAAATAATGTGTTGAAGAGCAGTTACCTTCATAATATCATTTCCCTTTAGTTAAAAAACACACAGAAGCCACATACCAACTTTTGGAAAAAACGATCTCCATCTCTTCATTTAAAGATATTAGAATAGATTAAAATAAAAAAAAACTTGTGGCGTGCGCGATCTCTCTCTGTCTCTCTCTCCCCACCTCCTCCTCTCTGACAACGACTTTTTGCTTTCCTAAATAGATCGGCTGTTCCTGATCACGATGCCTTCTGTTGCTATAAACCGATATTAGACTTTGATTGTAAACATAAGCACAATTAAAAACTGGAGAGGAAATGTTAAAAAATTGTATTTTATACATGTAGTAAAACTGTTTTTTTTCTCTGAAAGGACCATCTTCCCCAAAGGTGGGGAATGGAGGAGAGGGTGGAGGAGGGGGGAGGATTACCAAACAAGACCGTAAAGTAAGACAGACACAGGTGATGACATTTTTCGATTGCTTACTGCTGTCTAGAATAAATTCAGGTCGTATTCCGGCACAGACAGGGGAAGTAATTGAGTTTTTGTGATCGTCAATTTACAGGATATAAATTACATTATAAATATAATATATATTTAGCCTGTATAATGGGCCTCATGGATATTTAACAAAACTAACACTAGCAGGCCTGGCGAACATTTACAACCAACTGGGGCAAAATACAGTAGACTTCACCTAACACAAACCCCGTTTAACGCGTAATTTCTGTTTACATGAACAAAAAAAAAGTGCCCTATATTTTTTTTTCGCTTTATAATCTATGCATTCCAAATTCCGTTTATACGACCTAAAATTCTAAAGGATCTCGATAACGCAAACAACTTTTGGGCCGCACCGTTGTTTTTGCTTGAACTCTCCTTTTTCGTTTGCACTGCCAGCACGACGTTTTCCACCCACAACGCTCTACCAGTACCATCACCCCGCTCGCTACGTAATGGCTTTGCCTTCCCCGATCACTTGGTCGAACGTGCCCGAACCCC
>JAWQUT010000171.1:481392-519921 GCA_033807755.1 Ellobium chinense
GTCTCTAGGGGCTAGATAGGCCCAGACCTTCTTTTCCCCAGTCTCTTTCTTTCATGACCATTCCTTTTTTTTTTTTTTAAATTAAACCAGATTTTCGTGAGGTTTCAATTTCCTTCCACCACGTCACTAGGCCCAGCTCGAATTCACCAGGTATGGTACAAAAATAACCAAGAATGGCAATCCTGCAGGCAGCAACCTGTGTTGCCCCTCTGATCTTGTGCTTTCACCCTACAGCAAGAATGATTTATTTTTGTTTTTTCTAAAGTTGCCCTGTGTATGCTGTTGAAACAAATTTATCGGTAAAAACTCCCAACAATTTTACTGTTTAAAAAGAAGGAAACCAAACGTTTTATCCACTTTATCCTACACAATTTTTTTTACCTGACAACTTGGAAAAAGTGATTGTCCCCTAGGTGAGGAAAATGGAGGCCTGTGGCTAGATCTATAGAGACCAGTGTGGGAGTAACACTAACAGGCTTTGTTGCAATGGTCACATCTGTGTATGTTCTCTAATCTATTGGCATTGCTGTATTCCTTCCTTTGCGTCTACCACTGCGTTCGTCAGCTTTTCCTCCCCTGACTTGTGTCAGAGTGGCTCTCCATTTTGCACGATCAGCTGTAAGGCCCTCCCTGGACTTGATGTCGATGTCCAGAGCCTTCACGTCTCTCTTCGTGACATCCTTGTATCGCAGCTTGAGATGGCCAGTAGATCTCCTTCCAGATGCCAGTTCTCCATAGAGGATGTCTTTTGGGATGTGGTCATCCTCCATCCAACTGACATGGCCCAGTCAACGCAATCTGCATTGTCTGAAGAGGATACTGGGAAGACCAGCATGAGACAAGACCACAACACTGGTCACTTCATCCTGTCAGGAGATGCCCAGGATGCAGCGAATACTTCCAAGGTGGAAGATGTTGAGTAGTCTCTTGTCTAACATACACAGTCCGGGTTTCACTCCCATACAGCAGAGTGCTGACAACTCAGGTATTGTACATGGCCATCTTGGTCTTCACCATCAGTTTAGGGTTGGCCCACACTCAAATGGTGATGCAAGCAAGAGTTGTAGCTACTTTGCCAATCCTCTTGTCAATCGCCATGTTTAGAGAGAGGCTGTAGGTGATGGTGGAGGCCAGGTATGTGAACTGGTAGACAGCTTCCAGTTCACAGGAATCAATTGTGATGATTGGTAGTGCCTCAGTACCCTGGCTTAAGACGTTCGCCTTCTTCAGACTGATGGTCAGCTCGAAGTCCTTGCATGTCAGAGAGAAACGATCTGTCAGTGACTGTAATTCCTGCAGGGTGTGTGTTGCTACTGCTACGTCATCAGCGAAAAAGCATAATAATATCTGTGATGAGGGCTTCTTGTACCTTTGTCTTGGCTTTGAGGCGGGCAAGACTGAATAGCCTACCATCTGAACTGGCTAGATCCCTTCTGTTGCTGTGTCAAAGGCATGCTTCAGAACCGAAGCAAAGAAAATTCCAAACTGTGCAGGAGCGAAGAAACAGCCTTGTTTGACACTGCTGTGAATGCCGAATGGCTTGGAGGTGCTACCATTGAACTCTATTGTCCCCTTCATATCAGTATGGAAGGATTCTATTTATATCATGCTCTGTAGTTTTGGTGGACAGCATATCTTTGAGAAGATCTTGAACAGACCATCGTTGCTGACCAAGTCGAACGCCTAGGTTAGATCGATGAAAACGACGTACAGGGGACATCTGCTGTACTCTGCACTTCTCCTGCAGTTGACGAAGACAGAAGGGCGAAGGCCATTCTGCCGTTGACCTCTCGGCGCGGAAGCCGCACGTGACTCTGGGTAGATGCGTTCAGCAAGCTTCTGTAGGTGGATCAGAAGGACCCGGGCGAAGACTTGCCAACGATGCTGAGGAAGGAGATGTCTCGGTAGCTGTTACTATCACGAGGCCACGCAAGGTCAAGTAATATTTTTTGGTAGGCCAGTCTATCTAGACATAGACTCACTGGGTCCGTGGAACGCACGGGACAACTGGAGGGTGAGCGAGTGGTAGGGAGACTGTCTATATAAGCAAGGTGAAATTACATTCACCAGCTCCTCAGACACTGAAGTTTCCAACTCACAGGTTGTGTGAATATGTGCAAAGGATAAAACCGTGGTGACTGATTGCTTGCTAGATTGTGAAGTTAACAGGCCTTCTCGTAAGTGTATTATTGAATTCATAAATAGACATAGTCTAGATACTGTAGGCCTATATAATAGATGTTGTGAATGTGCTTATGAGCATATAAAAAGTGGCAATCTCCTGGGACAGGACCGCTCTTGCATAGATGCGGTTCATTTAGTCATTGGTTTAACCACAAGATCGGTCCTATTCCATGATTATCCCTAGAAAGTTAGTGAGCAGATGTTACCGAACATGTAGAATAAAATACTGATATGAACTAAGAGCAGTGACAATACAGATGTGAGCAGTCGGGAAGTGTGTTTGGGTCGCGGGTGAACACTAGGTTCGCACGTGGAAGTTAGGGACCGATTCAGGCAGTAGATATTTTAAGAATTAAATTGCTGTGAAGTTAGCGTCCCTGTAGTGTTAGTAACACGTTCAGACTTGTAAGCTGAGAGACCCTGGTTCGATTCCCGGCAGGGACAGAAATTTTCTAGCGTAGGTTTTTTCGGCCCTTCTTCTCAAAATTGATCATTCACAGTAATTTGGTAAAATTCCTGGTGACACACTTCCATACAATAATATGTAACATCTAAAAACTTATCAGACTAATCTCACCTTCGTCTCCCTTAAATATAAGAGAAAGAATACTACACTGTATTGCCTTTCCACCCGGTTACGCAGAGATAATAAGTGTTGCAATAGTAAAAGTGTTATAATGTAATATCTTGTAACAGTATGTATGAAAGCCAGGAATAAGGTGTTAACTGTGTTGTGAAACCAGTAGAGAGCACACGACATGAGCTTATTATTGGTGTTGATATCAAGGCAGATTGGGCGCACTACAGCGGTTTGATAAATGCATGGAAGTGAAGAAATCTCTATTTCAGTAAGTATAAAGTACATTGTCAGGATAAATGACTTAACTGTGGTTCTATCAATAAAGGATCGTAAGCTGAGGAGACCCGTGTTGTTGAACACGAGACCCGGCCTTTAACTTTAATCCGTGCTGTGTCAGCCTGTCATCCATCTCCGTGCTGGCTGAGTACGAGACCCATGTGGAATGTGTTGTTGGGAGTGGATCTATGTCACGAACATCTGACTCTGACAACCCCTACAGCTACACAGTGGTGCTGGGCCGCCCTACGCAAAGCCGGTGGACTCTTGATATGTTAAAAGTCCAGGTGCGACCCCAATGCTGTAGCCCTTTTATCTAATTTAAATCTGAATGCACGTGACTTTACTAAACTAGTCTATTTGCAGGTACTTGCCCCTCTCATACCTTGTCATTTGAGAAGGGGAAGGGTTTAGTAAGTCAGTATTGTGAGAATGGTATTATTGATACCTGGATGGTTATGATAAGGAATTAATATTATATATTAAGTTAACACCCTTGTTAGAACTGTATCCCTGTGGGATCTACCGTGAGAGGTAGAGTCCGGATTGTACCAATTTTGATTCATAAATATGTAAGTTCTTTGTAAGGATTTCAGAAATGTATTGTGGCCTGTCGGGCTTGTTTAGTATTTCAGTTTTGAACTTGTTGACGATGGTATTCTGTTTCTTTCATTGATTGCTGGTTCCACCGTCTATTTGTTGTACGAATCACTGAGCTATATTCTTAGTTTGTAACAGTTACAGTCTCTCCTTTCGCCCTTATTCTTGTAGAGGGTGACGATTTTGGCATCCCTCATGTCTAGCAGTACAACTCCTTCTTGCCAGCACTGACAGAGGACTTGATGCAGTGGGGGCAATAGGGTAGTCTTGGCTCTTGCAGTGTTTGATCAAATCTGGGGGAATACCGTCTCTGCCCGAAGCTTTGCCTGAAGCCAAGCTCTCAATGGCCTTGCTGTGCTCCTGTGCAGTTGGTTCTGCATCCAGCTTTTCCATGGTCGGTAGAGGAAATAGCTTTTCGTAAAGCCCTTTTACTTTTACCTCGTCGTAGAGGAAAATTTCTATCAGTGGCAACTCTGGGAATAACTACCATTCAAATGTTTTGATTGGTTATCTCGTTAACACGGAAGTAATTCTTCACGCATGCTCAGTTGAATGTTTTGGGTCAGGAGGAAATGGATTTCGACGGTAAATCCAGCTTTTCTCCCTTTTTACATTTCCTTTGATTACGAGTACAGTGCACTTGAACACTATCGTTTGATGGTGTGAAATATTCTTCGTTTAGGCCTACCTTTGAATCCTCTGGAATTTGTATCCTGATGGTGGTAGATGTTATATCAGGTCCACATCCGACATTGTCCCTTGAATCTACCCTGTTTTATTTGAAGTGAAGACTCATTGTTGACAATTTGAATCTCTTTGTCATTTTGCGAGCAGGATAACGTGTAGGCTAATTCGGGGCAAAGCAGCATGAGTTTCCGAAAGTTGAATTCAGGGTTAAAAATTAAAAGAATGACCAAGAGAGATCAACAATCTCTTATGACAGAAGTAGCAGGTAAATATAGATTTAGACAATCAGTGAATCAGCAACATTCATTTCATATTAATATGATGTACTCGGTTGTAAACGTTATAACACACTCACATTCACTTTCACACCATCCGTATAGGTAGAACTATGTCTGTGTCCCCGTAATGCCCCACACTTATACATTTCTCATCAAAATAATCGGTGCCACAGTGTATTTAATGACACTTTTGACAGGAGTGTTTTAGTATTATGTATAATTATGTTTTAATTAAAATGTCATATGATTTCTGTGATCCTATGACATGGTAAGAATCTTGAGAGGCAATGGCCTGTTTGCCAAATGATAAGCCTTTACTCATTTCTTATGGAGAAGACTTTTATGATCCAAAACTGCATCATTTTACAGGTGCCAGATGAGTTCAGCATGACTTCCAATCTTATGTACACACTGGACCCCAGTACGTTCGTGTGTCATGTTGTCATAAGTTGCTCACATCCTATTTGTAATTGTACTTGGTTTTCATTACATTAGAATGCGCCCATTTCCTTGAACAAAATACAGGTCAGAAACACAAAACCCCAGTAGTTTAGCTCCTTTTCACAATAACATTTGGATTTGTAAGGAATGTCAGCAAGCAATGGCTTGAGGGAATTTATTGTTCACTTCTGTTGGATGAGTATAACTGGAATGTAAGATTTCATGTGAAACTCGTTTTGGATTAATGATAGCAGTAAGAGTTGTTCTCATGGGAGTTTTTAGTGTTTCAACATCAGTTTTGTGTCTGATAATAAGGGAGGATTTCCATATATGGTAACTGGCGACGGATAAGGAGTTATGCTCGGTTCGACTGATGCACCTGTCTAGATGGGCATTAGTGTTAGGGTTAAGGGTAGGGTTAGGGTTAGGGGGGGGTAAGGTTAGGCTTAGGGTTGTATTAGTATGTTATTCGGAATTAAGGCACTGGCCGTAGTTGTAGGAGTTCACCACATATGGAAATCCTTCCTATAATAATATCACTAGGGAGATCAGATGTAATACCATAGGAGAGGATGTTAAGAGTACATACATTCTTAGATAATACCAAGTAGTGAACACCATTTCATGTAGGTGAAGTTTGCATTGCATAGAATTATTTTGGACAGAATACTATCTCTGTTTGCCATGAATAATAAGTAGCAAAGTTTCCTGCAGTCATTTGTGGACAGTAATTTTTTTACTGCAGACAGTTTTTTTTTGTTTTGTTTTTGGTATGGTTTCATTCAAACCTTCTCTTTGACAATTTATTTAATTGAGTCAGTTTAAATTACTTTTATGGAACTATATCTATGTTTTCATGTATTATTTTAGATTTATAATTTATGATTTCATCTGTTTGTTAATTTTTTGCATCTGTACAGTGAACCTTAGCACGTCTACTTATGGAACTGGTACTGAATATGACGACTTTCCAATCACAGACGAGCCAGTCTACATCTTAGGGGAAGAGTATAGTGCTTTGTATGGTGAGTGAGGCAATTATTGAATTAACAGCTGAACATATAGAGAGATTTGAGGTTATGGAGTAATCAACCACCCACGCAGGGCTGTTAGTTGAGGAACTATTGATACATGATATATGCTTTTGGAAAGGTTCTATTTGCATGCCTTAAAATGATTTGATCAGTTTTCATGCCAGAAGACAGTGGGTTGATTAGTGGGTTGATTTGTATGATGAGACACCATGTGGATTCAGATTCAGAATGTTATTTTAACTTAGATGAAGTCAAGATTTCATGGTGAAGTTTCATTTCATGAATTCATGCTGAAATGAATGAAGAAAAATGCATAATATATTTAACTACATCACTATCCCCTTGTCAGCAAAGAACAGATGTTAATCAGTTAGGGAGAAATGAGTCTCCTCTTTCATGCGTATTGTTACAATTGTGATCTTGATATTCATACATGAAAAACATTTTGCTTTGCTATTCTGGGCTGTACTTGCTGTACAGCCATCATCAAAGCAATAAGTTTAAAATATAGTTTATATTATGAGGAAAAACTGAGAAAGTGTTTATTTTTCTTGTATTTTTCTCGTATTTTTCTCTCTATTCACTGCTATGTTTATTCCAGATCGTGACAAGCTTAAGGATGATATCAAGTCACGGTTATGGATTACTTACAGAAGGAACTTCCAAAGCATAGGTAGGCAGCATCTGGATCTCATCAGACATGAAAAGTCTGTGAACACAGTCTCCATATCATCAGATTTTGGGAATGTTTGTTAGTAATGACTGCAAACCACCATTTAAGAAGTTAGAGATGAAGGTTTGAAGATGCCAATGTTTTCTCCACTGTTGGCTATGTAGAGTTTTACGGGGAAGTCTCCGAGAATGCCATTCGAGGTCCTTCCAAGAACCCGAGATCCGAATTTTTACAAGCAGTTTCAGTACGGCCGCCGTGTGAATAGATCAGCATTCATAACAGACATAGGCGTTTCAGTACAGCCGGTGTATGGCTAGACAGATTAAAATCGATGAAAGGTCACTTCCGGCCTCAGTACACGTGTTTCATAAATTCCGAACTGTCGTGGAAGCGATTATTTTGGTTTTGAAAACTCCTTTGCAGTTTGCAGCATGGAAACCATACGAGGCACACAAATTCAGCGTTATGCTTTCCAATGCACGCTTTCTTTTGCGCAAATTGCCTTGTAGGTCTAGCTTCGGCAGCACTAGAACTGGCTAATAGCCCGCCGCTCTTGCTCGTCTTCCTGGGTCGATGTGTGGGTTGGTCGACTTCGCAGAACACGTAGATCTACATTGATTTGCGGAGATAGTCTGAATCATTATATTTATTGAAAAGCAAGAGATCTAAGCAGCAAAACCTTTTAAGGACATCCTAGTACTTAGTAGAGTATTTAGGGGATTTCCAGATGAAGTTCTCACTTATCAAGTTACAACCCAATCACTTCAAGAAAGAAGATTATGAAGCAGCCTGTCTTAGCCTTCAGTTTCTGATATTGACGAAGAACATGTTTGAATGACTAATTAGAAGAATCAAACTATGTGATGAGTTTCATTCAAACAGCCTTATCAGCTGCATGATCCATGATAATTAGGGGTTGGGAAGTCTGCTTTCGATTTCTCGACTGTATAATGTGGTAAATTTATGTGTCTTCATTTTTAAAAGAGATAGACTAGCTTTATTTCTTTATGGTCTAACATAGGTTTGTTTAGGGATCAAACATGATTTGGCTCTTTGAAAGTAGAAGTTTCAGATTAGAGACACCAAGTCCACATGATTTTCCGCGAAGCCGCAAACGTTTCAGAGAATTTTACGAAAAGTGAGTGGCATCCCTGGCTATGAAAGCAAGATGTTTTTAGACAATCTTTTTCACTTCTTATAATTTTGATCTTTTAAGATAAAAAAATATGTTAAAGTATTCTCTACACTGATGGTGTTTTAGTTCTCTGTTTATATATTTATGATAGTTCCTTTCGGTTCGGTATGATGATGTGTTGTGACGGAGGAAAGATCTGAGGCTGTTGAAATTTACACTTAGTAGACGTAAAAGTATACTAAGCTTTAATTCCCTTGTTTAAATGCAGAAGCAAGAAGTATTTATATAGTAGATAAAAAGGACTATTGTAAGTCTGTGGTTTTTTTTTTCACAAATTATGCTTGTTGAGCTTGACATGTAAAATTACACCATGTTTAAAAACGGTTGGTTCAGAATTGTTCAAAATGCAACTACTATAATAAATAATGTACATAGGAACGGTAACCTGCAGATGAGACTCAAATGCCTGTATTAAAGTTACCACTTCTCATTATTTGGATCTTATTGATTATGCTTCGTTTTTCTATCAGTATGAAGCCTAGTTGGAAGTTTTTTTTTCATCAACAGTAAAGCAGCTCCACTTTAGATTACTTTAGACTTTTGTGCTCATACACACATGAGAAAACCATCAAGTATGGCTCACAAATATTAGATCCTTGTACAAAATTATTCAAACTTTTCACCAAAATCTGATCCTCATGGAAAAAAATGCATAGCTGTTTTAAAAATGCGTTAAGTCAAAGTGACAGTGTGTTTACACTGCATGAGTGCAAAGGCTGTTGTGATTATGTGGGAAAGATTGTGATTATGTGGAAGTTGCACTTAAGCAGAGTTTACTGTGCCATCATACTTGTTTCTTTGATCATCTGTCAGGTGGCACAGGGCCGAACTCAGACACTGGTTGGGGCTGTATGCTCAGATGTGGCCAGATGATGTTGGCCCAGGCCCTGGTGCTGAGACATCTAGGCAGAGGTAGGTTGGCTATTCACAGTCACAGGGACAGGGACAGGTAGTTATTTGTTTCACAGCTTTAGAAGTCCACACTATTTTTTCATAGAATTTAAGCTGTGTATATTTTTCCTTCTGCGTGGCTGTTTGTGAGAAAACTCCTCGGGAGTGTCAGGTTTTTTTCAATGTGTGCACCACCATTACTCGTGCTATGTGATGTCAAAAAACAAGATAAATTACTAGACAGTTGGTTCAGACAGGTTTGTGCATGCATCGGCACCAGACGTCTACTAGCTTTTGCGGTCATACACACTGTATTTGACTATATTTACAGTGATGCTGTCAGCTGTCTCAACATTTTAGGGGTATTTTCTCAGAAATGTCAGGTAGAAAGAAAATGTATATGGTTTAAAGTTTTGAAAAAAAGAACATGGCTAGGCTGTGAAACAATGTTTGTCCTTGTTTCTTTTAGAACTGTGATTACTGTTTTCTTATTTCCATAAAATCTATGTGCGGTCAGTGTACCTGAGCTCCACAGCTCTACTGCCCAAGGCATAATTTTTCAGCAAGATGGGTGAGTTGGGGTGACAGTCCTGTATACCTAGAGAGTGCCTAAAACACAGAAAAGTTCTGTGATTACCCTGAAAACCAGATACACTGCCGCAAGGGTGGACAAGATACTTGGGTTGATAATATCTGTTGAGATAGTAAGAAATTTAGATATTACATTGTGTATGGCTGTTACTTCATTTATTTATATACACTGAATTTTCTGTTTGCTGTAGAACCTGCAAGCATTCAGTTCGTCTGGTCAATCAAGCAACATTTTAATAAATTCAGATTTTCTAACGCAGTGTCTGTCAATAGGTGATAGAAATTAAGATATTATCCTACATTAAAATTATCTTTAAGAGTTTTATGTAAGGTTAATTATAACCTGTGAAAATTTCTAATAAGAAATAATTATAAATTTCAACATTTGATGGATAACATCACCGCAAAGTTTAAATGCGCACTTGCAGATCAAGTGCATCCAACAATCAATGATGCACGCCTTGAAGAAGCCCTTATAGTCTTTATCTTTCAAAATCTGTACTATCACTCTAGTGGGTGATACAAGTCTTTGTGTTGGGAAGGATGATGATTATTTTAACTTCCTTCTTTCTTCATCAGCCCAACTCCCTCATCCCTGTCATTCTCTCTTTCATTTTCCCTCCTCCTTTGCTGAATCATTTCATTGCTCTACAGATTGGAGGTGGAATCCAGACTATACAGATGAAACTTACTGGCGGATATTGCGCATGTTTGAAGATAAAAAGATGGCAACGTACTCTATTCACCAGATTGGTAAGTTGCTGTATTCTGTTAGTCCTTTGGTGGTAAACGTTTGCCTCATTCACTGATGGAGATTCTGTGGAAAGTATTACTCTCTACTAGTCTTTACACTTGGAAACGTCAGCTGCTTTGCTGGTGGAAAAGAACTTTTTTGTTCTGTTTGGTCATGATATTGCCTCGTGTTTCTTGATTGTATTAGATTGATGGTTGAGGAAGTAAAAAACAGAACTTGGTCAAAATTTTTATATGATGAATATAAGAAAAAATATTTGTGGAATGTGTTGTTCAGATTGTTTGTTATAATGTGTGACTCAGTTAAAATATTTCATATTTTTTTTTCCTGTTTCTACATCCATAGCTTCCATGGGAGAGGCAGAAGGGAAATCCATTGGTCAGTGGTTTGGACCAAACACCATAGCTCAGGTTTTGAAGTAGGTTTTTAATTTTATATAAAGCAAACAAACTTAGCTTTGGGACATTTAAAAAGTTTTATTTTCACTCTTGTCATTGTCTGTGAAAAGCAGTTTCCTGGTGAAACAGTTTATTTCATGGTTAGAGATACATGCTACTGAAGTTCAAGACTGTTACGACGTACTTATGTCTTATGGTAGCTATAGCAAAGAGACAAGTTGCCACAAAGTCAAAACTTAGTTGAAAGTGAAAGACATTGCAGAGCACAGATATTTTGAACATAAACCGGCAGTTTATTGATGTGTTACAAAGCTTTATAATCAGAAATTAATATCTTTAAACAGAGAGCTCTATTTAGTATTCAATGTGCACATAAAGATATGTTTAATTGAAATTCTTAAACTCATGGAGTTGAAAGACTGGTACAATGATTTTATTATTGTTTGCATTCTTCCCTTACCATTTACAGCATTCTTCCATTTAGTCTCCTCTCTCTTTCATATAGTCATACTCTTATTTCATGGTAACGAAACTTTTGAGGATCCTTTTTAAAAAAAAAATTTAACCAATTTCCTGGAATAAAAAATGCAGGTGTGTCAGAATAAAAATACTAAAATGTGATATGTTTTTCCTTTCAGACGCATTTCCGTCTATGATGACTGGAGCAGCCTTGCCATTCACATAGCACTAGATAATGTAGTCATACTGGATGACATCAGTAAGTATTAAACTTCATTCATATTTCTGGAGTAGTTCTAGGTCTGTGGTGTGCACATGCCACATTTCAGAGAATTCTCTGAGCTCAAAGAGTGATATCTTTCACTGAAAGTGATTTCACATCAGTGCAAGAAATGACTTGGCTAACAAAATCATTATCCAGTGAAATGATCCTTTTCTTTTGTCTGTATTTCACCTACAGTATATTAATGGCTTGCTGTGGACTTTCTCTGTCTGTAGTTACCCGTTTATTCAACATTTATTTAATTGTGGTGATTTCCTATAGTCTTGGAAATGAGTATGTTACGACTATGATTTTATGTGAAACTGCAGAAAATGGGGAGAATTCTGTAGTGGCATCCTAAATGTTGGTTTTGTCATATTTATACCATCAAGTAGTGATTACAACAGATGCAGTTTTGTTTTTGCCATCATAATAAAAGAGGTGGTTAGTGTTACTATTGCTGATCAGTCATAAATGTCAAACCTAATCAAATTCAGCTTTGCCATTTATATAAAGAGCTATACGTCCTCTATCTTTTCATATAATGTTATGTAATATAATAATGAATTTATATAGTGCACTAATTCACTATAAAAGTGTTGTAAAGTGCTGCATGATTACTTAGTAAAATTTACACAGAATGCAGAAAAGTTAATAGTGATAAACACAGGAGAACCAATATAATTTACTGGTAGTCGCATGCGCATGCACACATACACACAAAAACACATGAATTTGCATGGACATTGATATGATCACCATCCATACTGTCGCTGTATATGAATTTTTTCTCAAACACGTCGGCTAGTTGAAAACAAGTTGTCATCTAGGTTATGTTCTGAGACCTTATATAATTTCTGGGATAGTCAACCATATGATTATTGAACAGTATCTACAGTCTGACCCAGACTAGCTGATGTCAGTTCTGTTCTGGAAAAACTTAAGAGCTTGTGCATAGATCATTTGTCCAAGGCAGTCAGATGGTACTGTTTTACTGGGCCATGAAATGTATGTGATAGGTTTTTCTTGGTAAATAGATACCGTACAGGAATCATGACTTCCTCTTGAGCTTCACAGTAAAGCTACTTATTGTGGACCATGGTAGTCTAGTGTCTGGCTACTGGACCAATGATATAGACCATGGTCCATGAAGCTAGTTTAGATTAGAGAGTACCTTACATTATTCCAGGTCACTTTCAGACATGGCCTGCCCAAGATAACTACTTTGCAAAACTTGTCCCCATTTTGAAAAGACTGGCATCTCTTAGACTTCTGCATAAGTGTTTGGCTTTTTTCACCCAGATCTAATTTTTATGAATTTCACATGTTGAGTCAGGCGTAAGAAAAGTACTTCCCATGAAAAAAAAATCCATTCAAAATTGTCAAGAGGCTGTACCAGGAGTCAGTAATTTGTATAGGGGCAGTAACTCTCAGTGGAAGTACTGATAGGGTTATTTCTAGTAATTACCTTACACTTTTTGATTATTATTGAATATAATATTGCTAATTATACTGATGTATGTCCTTAGAGTTATATTTGGATTTATGCAGTGTAAATCTCACATGGCAACATGTTTTTCTATCAATACAAAGCAGGACTGACAGTTTGGTGATCCTGTAACATCACCCTGCATTACCCTCACTTCTATGGTCGTACACACATCACACATGAGAAAACCAAAATGCAGAGTTCAAGAAAATTAGATCATCATAAAAGGCCATTTCTGACCTTTTGAAAGTTATGCAGGTCTTCATATGAAAGGAAAACCACTTTGTTTTAGCAACAACTTAACTACAGATATCTGTGGTACTTGTAGAAGCATGAATCCTTCCCCACAGACATGAGAAAATGCCAAATTGAAATTTTTCTTTGAGCATTGTACAGACTCAATTCATCATATCTCAGTTGGACTGTCTTTCGATCTGTTGTTGATGTCCGTGTTTGATTAATACATACTCTTATCTCTGTCATCCTGCAGATAAATTATGCAAGTCCCCAGCCCCAAGTAAAGGCCGGTCCTCACAAGCAAATGGAGACCTTTCAGATCTTCCAGATGGGGAACGCTTTTCCAGATTTGTGAATGACGCCCCACAGCATCAAAATACAAAATGCCAAAGCCAGGATAAGGCTAGTCCAAATCGACAGAGAAGATCTCAGTCATGGAGGCCCCTGCTGTTGATCATTCCGTTGCGGCTCGGTCTCACAGACATCAATCCAATCTATTTTGACTCCTTAAAGGTAAAACATTTATGCCTCACCTCAGCCAGCTTGGTTCCAAGTTTAGTGGCCTTTCGGGCATTGGATGTTTTACACGTGCAGCGGAGATGTCACTGTTCAAACAATTCTCTGAAATCAGAGAAAAATTTCTTTCAGTTAGAGAAGAAACAACTGGCCAAGAGCTGCTTAGAGAGAAAAAGCAATCGTAAACTTTCTTTTTCATGTTTTTTTCCTAGTCATAAATGCTCGCCTCAGATTTTCTCTTTCTTGTATTTAAAATGTTTCAGCTGATGTAAGTTTTTCTCTCTTGAAATAATTTCTCTTTGCCTTATATAAATTAGACATGTTTCAATAATATGATTTAATTTGCATATAGCTTCAGAGCATTTCATGAAAAAATGAGAGGCTAGGGAAAAATGACCATTCATGTAGAGTGCTGTTATGGTGTGTAGATGCCTAGATGATTTATAATGTGTACTGTGCGCTCTTGTCCTTTTACTGAAAAGTGAGAAAGATAAGAGCCAAACTTTATTATGTCCACTGTTCTGAATACTTCATAGCACTTTGTTTCATCTACAGAAATGTTTTAAATTAAAGCAGTCAGTTGGGATTATAGGAGGCAAGCCCAACCATGCTCATTGGTTCATTGGTTATTTTGGTGAGTACAACTGTCACTGGATTAGTTTGAAGGAATATTGTATATCTACAATACAGGTATCTTAGTAATCACATCCTAGTTAAATATGTTCAGGGATAAGAATCGTAATCTGATGTTTCTCACAGACTCCACTGCTTTCTTCACTTCTTATTTGTCTCAGATTAATTTTGATGCAGGGATTGGGATTCCCCCCTCTCTTTTTCTTGTTTGAATTTCTTTTGGCTTGATCTGAAAAACATGTCTCTATCCTAGCTGGACTTCATCATGATACTTTGACAATGGCCTACAACATTTTTCACACTTCTGAGAGAATGCATGGGAAACATTTTTAAGACAAGCAAAAAAAAAAGAGCCGATGATTATCTTTGCAGTTGCAAATTTGATGGGAAAATATCAGTGCAGTGAACTGTAATTGTTTGGTCAATTTTGGCATCGATATCATAAACAAGGTACTGTTGTTCAAGAATGTTGTAAGTCTGATACTGGCCATTTTTAAAGTGCAGTGATGATATGTCTCTTTGTTCCTGAACTTCTGTTTCTTTTGGTAATGAAAGATGCCGTAAGTAATTTCCAGCCATATAATGCTGACAGGTAAAGAGCTGATCTACCTGGACCCGCACACCACACAGAACGTTGTAGACTTGGAGGACAGGGGAGTCAGCGATGTCAGTTACCACTGTCTTACACCTCCTTCAAGAATGAGCTTCAGTAAACTTGATCCTTCCATAGCTTTGGTATGTTTCTTCACGCATAGATTTTTTAGAGTTGTTCACATTCGTAAAAGTCTTCTTTTTTTTGAAGAATAGATTTCAAGGCCCGAAATATTTTGGAAAGAAAGGAGTTGTTTAGAACATTTGGTGACCATCAGTAAACTTTTCGTTCACTGGGAATCAGTAACCTGCAGTTCATGTCATGCTGAGGTATAGGAGTGAATTAGTTACACTGAAAGTCTCTTCAAGTCTTTACCGCCCTGCCTTTACAGGTGTCATACGTCCACTTGGTGTAATCCTAGCCTGCTCTTAAGGTGTATATCTAGGTTAGTCTTAGGGACAAAGTCAGGGAGAGCATTCTTGACAGAGTCCTTGAACACTTTGTAGGGACCTTCTCTCTTTCGTAGTCTTCTCTTTACCACAATCCAAGCACACTTTGTGAGAGTCCCAGGACTATATCCAACATAATGGTATGAGGTGATGATCTACAGAGACAATCTTTAAAAGAATTCTTACTACGTTCTTAAAGTGTGCTTGAAAATTCTGAATGAATCCAGTCTAATCTAATGAATCTCCGTCTAATGATTTATAGAATTTGTCATGAAATTATCTTAAATCCAGTTTAATTACTGATGTGCACTGAACGGTTACTTTTATTATTTTCAGCAAATAAACAAATCAAAACAAAACAACCAAACAATCATCTGCAAATTTTTGTCTTTTTAAAATTTCATCATGTTTTTGATCCTGTGATAAAGCTATAATGAATCACTGACTTTGTGTGTGTCTTCTCCAGGGATTCTATTGTGAGACAGAGAAGGACCTGAATGAATTGGCAGAAATTTTTACATATGATGATAAAAACTGTCGGTCCATGTTTGAGATACGCAAAGATGCCCCTAAAGTGTGGCCTTACGAAGATACTGCTTGCACAAAGACAACGACAGCATCTTCAAGAGCAAGGGGGGTGTCACTTTCAGGTAAACAAGTAATACCTTTTGTGTGACATGGCTGGTAGGATATCACTGTAACTGGCACGATATGACTGGTATTGGAAGGACTGTTTCAGCATAGCAACCCATGTAGGCTTGAAGATGCCAGTGTTTTCTCCACTATGTTGGCTGTATAAAATTTAACACCCCTCATTATGAGAGATCCCATGCCAAAATAGAAATATGTCCCCAAAACAGTTAGATTTTGAGAGGTTGGGTAGTAATCAGGCTACATAATATTTTAGGCCTTTTCACACAATAATGATCTGTAGGATGTGTAGAAGGACAGGGCTTTTAGGACCTGATAGTAGGTCGAAGGACCTGTAGAAGCACCTGATTGTAGGTAGAAGGACCTGATTTTAGCTATTTGGACCCGTTGAAGGACATCACCTATGGGACCTTATTGTAACTCATAGGATCTGTAGAACGACATAGGAGAACATGGAACCTGTAGAAGAACATGGCCTTTAGGAACTGATTATAGGTCTAGAAGGACGTGGCTTATAGGAGAAGAACATCCTCTAGGATTTTTCTCAGGATGTAATGTCCTCTCCTTTATTTCCCTACTCTTCTTCTTTTTCAGATTTTGCTGTGTTTGATGGGGTTGGTGCGTCAGGGAGCAGCGTGGATGATGAGGAATTTGAGATTATTTGACCAGGGTTGGTCATGAGGCCTGACCAGCGAGCTTTCACCATGCATGGACATGACTTTCTGAGCTTATTATAGGTGTGAGTGACGGTGATGTTTGGAACTTCTTGATTCATCTACATTCTTGTAACGAACTGTTGGAGAATAGCAACTGTGGTGCTGTATAATGATATTTGCACATCTGTTACATGAAGGGAAAACTTAATATAATACATCAGGCATTTAGTGAGGTTTGTAGAGGATGTCGTTCTCTGGTGATGCTGTGGTTCCTCTGTGGCCATATGAGTTTGTGAAGAAGAGTATCAATAGGGTTATGGAAATCTGATGCCAGTAAGGGCTCAATGTACACAGAGCTGTCAAGCCCTTGTAACAATGGGAGACTGTAAAAGGAGATATATTATTTCTGTAACGTCTTTCAGTCTTCTGTTGTCTGTGTTGAGAAGGAACTTTTGTGGGCACTGAGGACTTGTTTCTGACATGAGAACATGTGAGAAGGATGAGGACACTGGAAAAGAGATTGAGAAGGCAAGCACATTTTTCACTGTTGGGTGTATATGTGTGGAGACCATCCATGGAGGGATAGAGATGTTTTATGAGAAACCAACAAGTTGATGTTCAAGATTCTGTGCTGCATTTAATATAGGTTTCAGGGTTGCTACAGGCTTGGAAAACTCATGGAAATTTGCCATTGGCATTTCCAGGTGTGAGAAATGACCTGACATCAGTGATAAATGGCCAGTTGAGACCATCAGAGGAAAGCTGTTGTATGCTTGATGAACTCAGGGAGCATACTGAAGTTGATAGTAAAACTGCCCTCCTTTTTTTGTTTCAACCATACCTCATATAATTCTTTACAGCTTATGTATGTCTTTAGCCTGGTCTCTGATGACACAACTCTGTATGTGTGTGCTAACATATGTACCCACTCTCCTTATTTTAGTAACTTTGAGAAGAAATTTGAGAACAGGCATTTTATTGTTTTTAGTTTCACTACTTGGAAAGCAAAGTAGCCGGAATATCTGTGAAAATTAAACTAAGGTTAATGTGAGGATTTTACAGTACACCTACTAAGTTTGCTTGTAACGGATTCAAGTAACAGACTTGTGTACCAAAGAATGAGTGTTTGAATGCAGTGGATGGCAGTGTAATAATGTGTTGTCCTTTCTCATGCTTTAGATGTTATCACTAATCAGTTCTGAGAAGTTGTGTTCATGTGTATGTGCCATGGGCGAAGGTTGGATGAAGCTAACAAAATGTCTCTGTATTTCATTAATTCATAAGAATTTTATTTTGTTCAAGCTGTCATTTTGTAGGAAGAATAATCACACCCTGACCCATATTTCATAGATTTGGCGTAAAAATAACCTGAAGAGTCTGAGAGTTTCAAATGGAACAAATTGGTGATTGGTAAGACAAATAAGAGTAAGAAGAATAAAAATAGTTTTCATGGTTGCATAGATAGTCTAAATCAGAGTAATTTTTAGGGGTGGGGGGGCTATTGTTTGTCAACGTTGAGGCAAGTTATGCTTGGGGTTGAGATTTAAGACAAGAAAAACTTGGCTAGGAAATTAACCTAGTATTGTTTAAATATAGCTTTTGAACTTCAGTCAGCAACTTTGATTTTTCAGCCAGAATCTCTACGAGAAGCTGATGCCTGCCAGTGATGGACAGTTAATTCGAAACTGTAGGCTTCTCAATGACTTACTGTATTTATATCCTGAAACACCATCGTAATCACTGGGTTTTGTCACAGTTCAGGAAGGTGAAGGATAGAAGACAAAAACAAAAGGACAAAACTTTCAACCAAATTCACAGTGAATGACATCATAGTTTCTTGACAAGAAAAGGGGAAGTAATTTCCAGCTTTAAATAGGATCCAGTGGAAAGAGATCAAAGTAAAGCCAAAGAGATCTAAGTAAAGATACAGTCTAGCTGGATAGTATAGCTGCAGTCCTTGACATAGATATTTTTAGATCACACTGCTTTTGGATAGTCAGATGAGAGCAAGACCTCGTGGTAATTTTAATTCATTTTCTGACAAATATTTATTACAAGACTAACTCCCCATTTTACAAATGGGCAGACAGGCAACGCACCAGCGGCGAAAGAATACCCAGCGCACCGAAAGGCACCATAGACTAATGCATTAGACGCCGTGAAAAAGTTGGACGATTGGCGAAACGGGCGGATTGAAAAGATCTATCGGAGATTGTATTTCGTTGCTATACACATTCTTTTTTTTTTAAAAGGGTGAAAGAAATAAAGAGGACTGATGTGTATAGTTACCTTTTGTGTATTTTTTTACGAATTTAGGTGAAAACCGCATGAAAATCGCATGTTTTTACGTTACATAGTTTTCAAGAAATCTGTGACACAAATTTGGCTGAAGCGTTTTATTAATATAGATTATCCACTGGTGATTCAGTGTTCAAAAAGAGCCTTAGAAATCCTGAGATTTGTGGACTAGATCTTAAAGTCTTACAGCGTCACAAGATGTTCACAAGTGTTGTGTATCAAATGTGTTTCATGATGTCCTTTGGAGAGAGCAAACCAGATCATCCCTGTCAGACTTGCTTGGTGTTTCACTGTATAGCTAGTTAAATATAAAGTATTTTCCTATTAAGCATGTTCAAGTGGATTAATAGCAGCATTCTGGAGTCCTATAATAAGGCCATAAAATATCTTAACAGTTTTGCTTTGAACATTTTTTATGATTGTACATTAATTACTTCACTGAGGTGTATCTGAATGGAATCTCCCCTTTGTCAGCAAGTCAGTAGTCATAGTGTAATAGTAAAACCTGACGGGATGAAAGGAGGAAGTGTAGGGAGGAAATTTATCCAAGGTGAGGATGACAATAGTCTGTGAGAGAAAACACGGTACATTTTCAGTGTGTGCACAGACATCTGTAAAATGTTTTGCTAAGCTCTGCTGTAAACATCCACATTAACATTCTTGTTAGGAAAATCGTGGGATGTTCAAAAAGTGTTTAATAGTAGAAAATATTTTCAGTATCTGTTAGACCAATTAAGCCCAGCTAGAAAGTTACAAAATGTTTGACATTAGAGCTAGTTTGATGTAAACGGTTTTTATAATATGCATGTATGAGTGCTCTTTCCTTGTTGGATCCCACTGTGACTGTTGATCCTGTAAACATCCGTCACACTCAAGAGAAAAATGTGGATTTATATACACACAATTCTCAAGCAGTTTTTCATCAACATACGTGGAACTACTGTGCTGTGAACAAAACAAAATTCAGCAATGACCAGGGGCTAATTCACTCAAAGACTGTAACCCATTGACTTTTAGTGCATGGATATTACATGTTGAAAATCTGTTGACAACAACAGCTGAGTGAGGTTTGTAGTGTTTGCCAGAATAACTTTTGAAGCAACCATTTCTCTTAGAGTGGTGGTAAAGATCATGAGACCTTATTTATAATGAGAGACTATCATTTGAAATGACCACCTTTAGAGACATTTGTTAGAACTTGCAGTGTTGAGTGGACATTGAGACAGGCACAAACAGGAAAACCAGTCTGTTCAACAAGGGGGAGGGAGTGAGTTAAAAGTCTTGCATTTTTCTTATCTCCTTTTTCCCCTTTCCCTGTTTGAATCGTCACTTTGCCTGATCTAAATTTCTGACCTATGAATATCCACCTATTTGTGAAATAAGTAGAGCAACAAGTATAACATCTGCAATGGGTCTGGGTGCTTTTCTACATACACATACTGTGCATTATAATTTTTATTTCATATTGTATTTCCTTATATGCCACGACCAGTAAAAATATCCTGTGACTATCACTTAGGTGTGTGCTTTAATTTGTTCTGTGTAGATTGGGGGTTGTTGTTTGACAGATAACTGTGCTGTGTAGCCTTAATACTGCATTGGTCTAAATGTCAGGGAACATATTGTTGCATTAGTGAAAAGGTGAATCCTTAATGCATTTTGGACCCGGAAATGAAGAAAATGCAAATGTTTGTTACATCATGCCACCATTAACTTGATTGATGGAAAGCTGTTACAGTTGTAGGTCGTGTCAACATCTCATAGCCTGCGAATGTCAGGGCTTGAACTTCGTGTTTGTGCTGAACTGACTTGCACTCAGCAAATCATCCCTGTAGGGTTACCTTTGAATATGTTTCAGTTTCAGGATGTTAAATACATTTTTATATGGTCTTACTGGTAAAGTTTATTACTGAAAAAAAAAAAAGGAGGATTTTACGTTGACCCACAATATTTTCAAAGATGAGTAAATGGAGAAACAACCCTGTTATCTTGAGGTTGTAATCTCCTGATCCAGTGATCTGTTGTTTTTACTGCTGCGGTTGGCAGGAAAAAAAGCCTACACTCGGTGAAATGTTCAGTGATGCGGCTGTTGATCTGACATGGAATGTTGTGATGTATATGATTTTCAGATTTGTCGCTGAATGGAAAATGGCTGCCTTAGAAACGAGCCACTAACAAAACAAACTGTTCATTTTGTTTGTCCAGTGTACAATCCTGGGACTGTCCCATCATGTGCTGTGGTAAGGAACAAGGTTAGGATTAAGAGTGGTAGTAAAAAAGAGAAAGGGTCCATAGATATTATTTATTATGTCCAAGGTCTCTCCCTAGAATGCTCTCTTCTCTCATCTTGTCCCTATCATTAGCCCAAATAGACGGTGGCAGAGTCTCAGCATTATGATTAATGGACATAGAGTATGACAGTTTTAGAATGAGGTGAAGATCGAAGACAGGCACACATTTTGAAATGACTACAATGCCACTGGCTACACACATAATCCAGGCATTTACTGCATTAACTGCAAGAATACTATTGTCTATTACTGTAATGTTTTGAGAGTTTCCTGTGGTTACTGCAGTGTGTAAACTAATGCAAGGATTATTCATACAACCATTGCAGAACAGCCTAATCTTTCCACAGTACTCTTAGACATAATGAAAAGAGGGACGCTTGTGGTTTTATTGTAATTTTTTTTCTTTATTTCAAATTTTAGATTGTACACATGCAGCGTCACTAGTTTTTAAAAATGTAAACAAACACATAAATTACTGCACATTTATGTTACATGACAAGGACCCAAGTTGACAGGTCAGGTCAACCTCCAGGAAATTTGCCACTCCAACAAAAAAAACCAAAACAAAACTGGCAATAATCTGAAAACCACTTCTTCTATGCTTTCAGGGTCTAATAAAATAGTAAAATTTAAAGCAATAACTGAGAAAATCATTTTAGCTGGACAAATGATGAGGGCCTGGGAGTATAACAGGTATCACCTGTGTTGATATAGTTTCCACATGTGTGGTGTTCGGAAGAAAATCGAGATGATATTCAACAAGTTTGTGTACATAAAGAAACCAAACTTGCTCCTCCTGTCAATTTTTTAAAATCGCAATCCAGATAATCACAAATTCTACTTGATCACATCTTGCATGTCAGAACATGCCAGATATTTCTCCATAAAAGTCACTAGATAATTGCTAACCTTTTTAATTGTAACCTCTCCCATGCTGCTATGCTAAATTAAAGAGTTTTGATTAAGGAGAGTTGACAGTGCTATGTTTAGGATCGTTAGTGTTTGAGTTCACTCATAAATGCCAATATCATCTGAGCCGAGTTAAAAGATAAAATGATACCAACACATGTATTGACATTTGACCTCGTATGTGTCATATAGCGGCCTTACACATCAACACAGACAATACATGCATTATCAGGTTTGGTTGTTCTGCCGGAAATCCGACTTTTGATTATTCACTGGATAAGCATGATTACTTTGAACAGATCTGACCAAAACATCGACTCTTCCAGCTGGTAGGAAGTAAAGTCTGGACTAACAAATGGGACTGAAAATAATTCTTGTACGCTGATGCAGTTGCTTGCTATATACAACACATTTGGATAACTAAATAAAATCAGGCAGAAAAAAAAAAAAAAGCTGAACTATGTACTTGGTGATCCTCTTCTTGGTTTGTGGGTTAATCATATAACATATGATGAGCTGAGCAGGAGAGAGAAGATGCAGCACAGAACAGATAGTGGGATACATAACAAGTGACATGACACATCTTACAATAATACATGCGGTGCCAACAGGATATTTTCAAAACACCAATTTCTTCCTCTACTCTGGCGCCATTCTGTTGGAAACAGATTTAGTATTGACATTATATCCTGGTGAAGTCTCAGATCTCCACTGCGTGAAAAAGCTGTGATGTTTTTAACTTCGGCTGGCAGCTCACTGCTAGTATGTAAAGCCAAGAAATCTTCATTGCTTGTCAGCACACCTAGTGCAGGAAAATGATATCGGGCACTTGAAGGACATAATGTGGTGTTTTGAAAACAGTGATAAATGCATGTACAATCTGCGGTAAAGTGTTTTTTCACTGAAACATTTGGTTATAAGAATTCTGCACATTCTCTATTGCATTTCACCCATAACATGCTATCAAATACAGTAGAATTATGAAATTGAGTGAATCATAGACTATGGGCAAAGTACATGACAAGAAATAGTTTTAAGCATGGGCAAAATACAGTGTACATCAACAATTCCAGGAAACATGGGCCGCAATAAATGATGAACATGAAAATGACATGAAAAGCTCTGTACATATAATATGTATGTTTGTTAATGGCAAGCCAGAATATAATTACAGGCAATTCATCAGCAACAGAAATTCCAAGTTAAATAAAAATACACTGGGTGTTCAGGTTCAGCAGACATACATTAAAGAGATGGATGAAAAAAATGAATTGGAAATGAGAAAATAGTGGTCGGAGTGTTCAGAGGGAAAGGAGAAACCCTTGGGTAATTTCTCTCAATGCTATCAAGGGAGGACAGTGAGTGTGAAAATCGTGTAATCATCATCCACACTGTGATTATGAATTCCTTTTTTTTTCTTTCTGATAACATTCAAAGTTGAATCACCACTTTCTCAATATACAGAACACATACTCTAGCCTTGCTAACCATTCACAGACCTTAGATCAAACACCTGGACAGTTCATCACTCTAAAGCAACACTGCGGGTCAAAGCCTGGATCTCCATATGTCATACACAGAGGCATCTGGCCTGCTGATCTCAAAGTCATTGGCAGATACAACAAAGAAGTCACCACTTTCATCCACTCCTGACGTGATCTGACTGACACAAAATCCTGTTGATACTGGTTGTATACTGGTATAAATTAACACAAGGCTCACACACTCGTCCATTCAGGAACAAATTGCACAATTGTGGTGATCATAGAGGGTATGAACTTTCAGTGCCAACACAACACAACATTCTTTTGCTGAGTTCAGTCATAAAATATGACTTCAGATTGACACTGCAATCTCTCAGGCACTCAGGCACACCTAGTGGACTAACAATGTATTAAAGAGTCATTCTCACTTTACCAAAAACCTCAATTTTCATCAAAAGTTATGATTACTGGTACTCCAGAAATGGGAACATGTTAGCAGCAATTTCTGTCATCTCCCAGTTCTCCACTATGTAACTGAAAGGGAGAACGTCGGTGCCATCATCTCTCACACTTATTCTGTCTCTCCAACTCTTATTCCAGGTTCTCTCTGCCTGTTGTCCTGACTATAAATATTGAGGATGGGAAAGAAATCAAAACTGGCTAATGACATTCCATCTTATTAAAAAAAAAAAATTAGGTTATTATTAAGAGCATCTTGTGCTATTCTCTTTGAAAAGGTTTAAACAAGAAAAGTCACAGTTGTGACACCACAAATTACAATTTCATCCATCTCTAGTAGATCTAGGGGTGTGAAGTCACAAAAATATTTTTTGTTTGTTCCCTTCTTTACATTACAAATGAAAGCAAAATACTGTAATGACGCGGTCAACAAAATTTAAATTAATAATGAGGTTTTCACACTACACAGTATCTGAGAAGCAAAAAAAAAAACCCAGAACATTTACAGTAAAATATAATACTGCCGAACAAGAAGTTATTGCCTACTGCAAGTGAGTACAATGTCCAAACTGTGGGCCCGATGTGACCCAGTGGGGACTCAATGTGGTCCACTGCAAGAACTGTCAAGTAAAACCAGCCCATTTTTGACAATTTGGCAAATAGAGGCAAAAAATATAATACTTTGATCATAATAATATTAGCAAGTAAAAGATATTTTTTCTTATCAAATTTAGTAATTTTTAGTCTCCGACTGGATCTTTCTGCAAGGTGAAAAAAAAAAATCCTACTGGCTGCTCTACTCATGGGTGTGACATACTTTGTCACTGACTTTTGTTTTCCTGTGGAACATGCGCTCTCATCACGGTGCTCATGCCATAAACCAGCTACTGTCGTCCACAGTCCACACATAATTAACGACATCTCTACATCCAAACTTCATATTACCTGGAGCCAAGTCTACAGAAATCTTGTTCTGGCCATTGTTTTTGCAACAAACACCCGCTCAGCTCACAGTCTGGACAAAAATTGCACATGCCTGGTGGCTGACAGCCATTCTCTCTTCACAAAAGAAGGCAATACATTCCCGAGTAAAGTTTACCTCGTATAAGAGTTTTAAATAAGTGTAATAATCTTCTAATCATCACAAGCCAATCAGAATCATTCATCAGTTTATCACATCACAGCTTTCAAGGTCAGTCAAAAGACATAACAACTGGCCAATAAACAACATTTCCATACACAGTTTTTCAACCGCCATCGTCACATTTTCAAACTTTTTCACATTTGTCAAGTCCCACTGAAGAAAAATGTTCATCCAAACTCATATGTGTGACAATGGACACACAATGGAGTCAGACTTCTAACCTATTTTATCACCAATATAGAATTCTTTTCCTGATGGGACTGTCACAAATATAATACTTTCAATTCTCTCTAGTGGACTGTTGATAACATACCAACCACCTGGACCAAGCTTTTGAGGGTGGCTATCAGAATGATGTGATATGCAGAATGTACAAAAATACAGAACAAATCAATTCAAACTCTGTCTTTGGGTATGGTAACATTTTACTGTATCTTTGTTTCAGCAAATTCAGATGTGTAAACCCCACATAGGACAGGTGTGTAATCAGAACATAAATTAAATGTTTCTCTGAAAGTCTGGTGAAATTTTCATATTAAGTACTCAGATACCCAGTAATCCATGTTTCATATGTCTGGTTTCATTATTATATCATTATCCAGGTGGACCTTGATATTCAGTACAGCTTAATAATAGACGGTGTACTTTTCAGTGCACTATGGACAAACTTCTTATGATGGCTCCAATGTGAGTACCAACTGCCCATACAGGCCATCTCTACTACAAACCAAACTCTCAGATCAATTCACTCTCACAATCTGGTAAGGACATCTCAAGCAGCAATAACAGACTCGGACAGAAACAAAGCAAAGAAAATAAAACAAAGCTGCATAACTTGGTTTTTTTTTTGTACATAAAGAGAGAAAAATAAAGATCCGTTGACACAATATGTTACAGCTCACAGCAACTTGGAGGACTAGATGAGCTCAGGACTCAAAATGAAGATGTTCATAAGAGCCAGTTGAAGACAAGGAAAAACACGTGGAAAAGAAGAAAATGCATAAATAAAAGCAAACAGCCAAGAATACAAAATCAAATATTACAACTCTGCAGACTGGCAGAACAAAGGAAATATTTACCTTGCCCTGGGTGAAATTTTTCACTGGTTTTAGGCCAGAATACTTGAATGGGATAAAGTCTGTCAGTGATTTGATGAGAAATAATGATAATGATAAAACGTACAGGTGCCGTTCATTCCTATGGTCCATTTGACCTCAACCATTTCTTTCGGACACTATCAGCCATGACCCAAGGACAAAACATTAGAGACTTTCAACAGCAAAATGCCCATATAATCAAAGTAATTTATGCAAAATGGTGCTGTCCTTATTAACAGATGCTCCACTGTATGTTTGTTTCCGGCTCAGTCACCAACTGATGCTGTGAAATAGGTGCTCACATCTCAACTTTGCCAACTGACAGTTGCCAGTCTGTGAAACACCACCATCATCTTTTCAACTGTAGAACCTTGAGAAGAACTTAAGCCCATGGCCAGCATAAAGCTAACTCTGCATACTTCTCCCATCATAAGGAGGCCTCAGAAAACAAACAGCAATGATTTGTGCAAGAATCCTAGCAAGAAATTTTGTTCAATATCTGGATGAACCATGACATACTGCAGATCAAGCGGTGGAAAGATCATGATAATTTGAGCTGGATGAGTCTATACAGATGACAAGGATAAGATGAAGTTTACAATATGATGCACAGGATCAAGGGGAATCCTCAGATGCTGCTACTGACACTGAGAGCTACCATGCCAGGGTAAAAACTGGATTAAGTTAAAAAATTACAAAATACTCAAAAGACAAATGCAGGTCCTTGTCCCACACATGACAGTTGTCTGAGGGATAAACCTCCCTTTTTATTTCCAGAATAGATGCTGGTGGTGCAGGTTAGTTCTTTTCCCAGTGGAGTTCGAAACAAAAGTGACACAGGGAAAAGACAAACACACATATGAGTATAGGGATATGGCCTGACATCACATGTATGGAAACTCCTGATATTTATTTTCACAATTTAAGGATGATCCATAAAATTTGATATCTTTCACACACCTAGCAGTAGCAATCTTTGGGTTGGTAGGTTTTATCATAGCATGGTAGATTCATTATCACAAACTGTTGGTAACAGATACCAGAAATTGACAATTAAAACAACAAAAGTGTATGTGAGATTCCAGGTTGAATGGCAACAATTTCACATGATCTCTTATAACTTTTCTTACTATGTCAGTGAAAATGTAAGTTAGCAAATTTCAGTCCACTGATGTACTTGTCATCTCTCTAAAATTAGGTGGCTGGCTGGTAAGCTTGGCAAGCTAAACTGTCCTACTATCAGGAACTGTCTTTTCAATATAAACATATAGAAAGTTTAAACAAAAAAAACAAAACATTGTGACAAATATTCCTGACATAATGAACACCTGATGACTTGATGACTGGATAATGCAACTTTCTTCCCCAGTTGGTCAGTCAGCCAAGTGAGTAGATCTTAACCCTGCACTGGTTCTCAAAATGTATAAAGATTACCAATGACACCAGTGGATGGGTGCATGTCAATGCATGTTAAGTACAGTTGGTCTCTTTGAGAAAATGCATTTCAAAACTCCAAACTAGCAAAGCAATACCATTTCCACACCAATAAAATAAGGCTAATTGATACTTTACAATTCAAACTGAGTACAAGCAGGCTATTATCATTTACAATGCTCATTCACCATTTATTTGGTCATGAGTTCTTCAAGTAAAAAATCCATATAAGAATGATGCTAGAGTAAACTGTCTCCCTATTAGACTCACTGTTTTCCATACTGTGCCAGAGAGACTGGAATATTCACTACTAATTACGTCCTGTATGTTTTAACACATTTTTCATAGGACAAACCCTTTGTCTTGCTACCTGTTAAACTACGGCCTATACTGTTAAACTAGCGACTGAAATTAGTGATATATCAGGTTGTAAAGGTGAATATGGGCCATCTGGAATGAACATTTTTATTTCTTTTGGAAACAGAGTAAAATTATTTCTCAACATAAAACTGTTTCTATGAGCTAATGGTCAAAGAGTGTGGAGAAATCTAAGTTCCTATAAGGCAAATAAGATAAGATGTAGTTTGTAGGATAAAATTGTTCTTCAATAACAGTTTATTTTTTTTTTGTTTGATTGCATGACTGACCCTCTGCCACCTCCAATGACTTTCTCTCAAGTCAGACTTTTGTGTGGTCAAAAATGTTTTCACACATAGTAATATTTCATGTCACGTAAATTGTAGCCAAAAAGTGACTGAGCTCGGAATTTTACTGGCTGCAAGACATATGATGATCTATCAGTAAAACTTGCTAACACAAGCACACAAATATCTGGAAAGATCTTCACTCAAAATATTGCAGCTGTTGTTTCTAGAAGCTTCATTCACACATCCATCTTGCTCTGCCTACAATAACACACAGCACCATTGGTATAAGGAAAAAAAAAAACTAGCAAAGGAAATATTCACTCCTAAAAATCCGTACAACTCACAAACAAATGTAGAAATACTTCATCACTGTTATTACAATGACAACAATTTCAAACATACAGCATCCTTTTTGTTTTAGTTTTGTAAGAACCTTTTACCTTATAGGTAAATAGTGATAAATTTTAATATTTCTTAATTTGATGTGCTATCATGTCTAATATCTAATCATCTTACAAATTCTACCCTGAATTTCCTGTTAAGATACTGCTTGAATACTAACTAAAACAAACTGAAAACTGCAATCTTAACACTGAATTTAAAAGTTAAATATTCATGTGCCGTACTGACATTGGCCAACTTAGGAAATAAAACTCTTTTATTCTTTCTTCTGTGATGGAATTACATAACCAGCCATGCAGTGACTGTGTGGTATACATGTATTTCATGTAGCAAGTCATGGAATAACCTTTATGCTGGTGTAAAAATTATCACTTCTTGTGTCATGTACAGTCACTCCAAATGTCAGACATGCAGGTGATGACAACTATCTTAATGATGACATTTGTGTGTGACACCGTGACGTTGACACTGACGCTGTGGACTAGAACTGACACCGGTGTCACCAGTTGGCCAGGCCTGGCTTGCTCAAGGTCATGAAGTAAATCTGGCAGGAAGAACCCGACCGCACGGAGGAGAAGAACACCTGCAGATAATAAGAAGTCAGAAGTTGTCAGTAACAAAAGATAACAAGAAGTTAAAAACAAAAGAGTTAACTACTGATCAATGAACGTACACCTATTGACTATGAAATAATAAACTATAAGGACTGCCCACTGGATATTCTACTAGAGCATTGCAACACAATTCTGCCGTGCCCACTTTCTCCTACCTGACTTACAGTAATTGTCGTCGCTGCTTGCCCTTATTCTTTCATGGGCACAGAAAAAAGTGCAAGGCACGGGNNGGGGGGGGGGGGGGGGAAGAGCACAATGCTCACCTTATCATTTCTCTCACACAAGAACTTGAGTTTCTGAGCCTTCTTGTGCATGAAGACTCCGTCCAAGTGACCGGTCTCTGCTGACCTGATCTCTATTGCTTTGTTGCCCCAGCCCATGATCTGTCCAGTGCTGATATAGGCTGGGAGGAGAAAGTAATGTTAAGAAGGAGGATTATAAATCAGTTTTTGAACAGCAGTCGGAACTTTATTCAGTACTTTATCCAACGTTCAAATTCCTTGGGTGAGTCAACTAAGGAAAAGTAACACTGTGTGTTGATATGAGAGCTTCATTACTAGTCTGTTAGCACTCACTTTTCCACTCATATGGCCAGGCTAGAACTCAATGATAATGAGGATGATTGTGATGATGATGAGGATGATTGTTACAACAGTGGATCAATAAAGCCTGTATCATTAAATGATGACAAAGAAATGAAAATACTCATTTTATGGTGACTGAAGACTAAAAAGAAATAACAACCATCAGATGATGATGGAGAGTGATAAAATTAATCTGGTGTTGACTAAAATACAGTAATGTCAATATCAATAAATGATGATTAAGAGAAGTCATATTATTGTTAAATGATAACAGTGAGAAATGATACATACAAAATGGACATAGTCATGTGTAGATACCAGTGCAGAACACACTGACTGAAAGATGGAGACAGACACAGTAGCCCAACACTCCAAGGCATGAAGCAGAAAAAGAATACATACCCACTGAAGTTGGCAGCTCTCCCCATTGCAGAACAACATTTTTGGTGATCTTGCCCATGGTGTCTACATAAACTCCTTCATCTATACAGGACAAGAGAACAAAAATTGTTGAATGGAAGGACTTCAAGACCGAGTTGGTACGATTATCTACACAACTTTTCACGGAAGTACATTCTGGTCAGCATAATTAAATAAAGATATCAGATAATAAAGTTTCCTTTTTACATCACAAGAAGTATCTGCACAGCTAAGTCATATTGAAAAAAGCCACCGCTTTAATGAATACTGTGATCATTGTGGTCTTGTCTAACAGTTACAACCATGCTTGCCCTTAATAGGGTGTTATTTGACATTACCGACAACCAGCTGCTCTAATCAACAATGAAGTTATAAATCAAAATAAGCATTTTGATGTCAGGAAATGACGTGGGTGGGGCGGAGGGGAGGAGGGAGTGGGGTGGAGGGGAAGAGGGAGTGGGATGTTCCTCAAGCTGTGTGTGCAGACTGTTGTTTTCAACATGGCTACTCCACTTACTGTCATAACACAGGAGAAGCTGGAGACCGTTGGTGTTGGGCAGGATGACGATGGTGTGGGGGCTGATGGGGCCGTGGGTCTGCAGAGAGAAAAACACACAATCAAACATTCATAAATAAGCCAGCAGAGAAGCACAATATAAGCCATGTTAAATAAAATACTCAGCTATGGCATAATAAAATGTTAAACTGAGTAACAAAACTAAAAAGTTGAGAAACAACGCTGTTTTACAATCTTTATCCCGAGAGATCAAGTATGAAATTAAGTGATTCGCAGTCGAAACATCCATTTGAGATTCAGCATGCGTGTCAAGTGTGTGTGTGTGTAAAGTGTGTGTGTAGGTAAAGTGTGTGTGTGTGTGCAAAGTGTCTGTTTCATGATATAACAAAAGGTGAACTGCAGCATTCAGATTCATGCTTGTAAATTAAGTTTGTAGAATATTTGTGGACTGACAGATGGTCAAATGGCTCCAACGAGACAAAGCACAAACTCAATGGAATTTCTGAAACAATCATTTCCTCACAACTCTTCCATCTCAGTACATGAGAACAACATGCACAAAGATAATATCATTTGGAAATACACAAAATGAAACACAATTTAAAACACAGCATTTCAGACTCTAGCTGCATCTGTAAAATAGCCATTATCATCTCAGTTTACAAATGGTCTATGCTAAATCCCAGGCCTCTCTCACGGTGTCCTTGGGTTAAGGTTAGGATTAGGAGCAAAGTTGGGGCAAAAGATCCACCACAGGTGCTTTCTTTCTCTAAACACTGACCATGAGCACACCATAGGAGACAGCCAGGCTGGTGTCACATGGACATAGAGAACTTGCAAACTGAGTTGATGGAATGACAAACTCAAAATGAGTTAAAACACAGGAAACAGTATCTTGCAGACCCAAGCTTGGAAAACATGTTGTAAAATAAATGGACAAGGAGTGAAGGAAATAAAACTCAAAATCAGGGAATCACTCTACACATAAAAATCAAGTTTAATTAAAAAAAAAACTGTTTTAAAACTTTGCAGAAAAAGTTGATTGCACAGACTGTGCTGTGAAAATAAAGTTACTCCAAGCTCTAGAAAAGAGGTCACACCCACCACACAGATAGAAATCTGTGAAAGGCAAGGCTATATGTGATTTTTGACAGTTTAAATCAAACTTATGTGCATTATCAGTATTTTCACACATGGCCATTTTGTTCAATGAACTCAGCGGCCAGTAAACTGAACACAATTTAATGATCAGTTTGTTGTAGAGAGCCCAGAAGGAATTCTCTCAAGCTCAAACACTCGTCCATCTGCTGGGTGGTCCTGAACTGAACATAAGCACATAACGGCAAATATGCACTCCTAGATTTTTAATATTCTCATTGACCGCTTAATATATGAGTGCAAACAGTGCAGTTGTACTTTGCTGAAGGGATATGTGACAAAGTGTGAAATGGGGCACATCTAATACCAAGTAAAACTTTAATAACTTTACTACAGTACAAACAAGTGTTATGAATTTGTCAAACAAATGAACAATTTTGCTGGACATCATTTGTGACATAAGCTCTGCAAGTTACCAGACCCTCACTCTTTTGGCCAGTAGCAATTCCCAACAAAAGATTGGATTTCCCACTCTGTTAACAGGTCTGGGTGGTATTTTATATTCATAAGAGCCGGTTGCCCTATTCCAAAATTTCCAAACACTTAAACGTATATTCACGTATATTATGGAAACATCAGGGCAATTTTTCAGATTATAATTTTTTTATAGTTTGAGCAACTGGCTACGTTTTTATAACACTGAAATTTGATCTCTGTTCTTCTGTATTACAAAGAAAATATTTTAAGATTATGCTCTTTTTTGGCTTCTTTAGAGACTGGACAAAATGTGCAGTTTAAATCTGAAAACTGAAGGCTACAAAGGTTTGGCCTTCTGCAGATTAAACAAACAGAAAAGTTTAGACCTGTTAACACAAAGAAGATATTGAGAAATAGTTGAAATTGTCAAATGAGCCAAGAAGGAATTGGAGGAGTGAGAAAATAGGTAAGGATAAGAAGAGATGGAATAACACTAAGGACAGAAATTTACCTGTCAAGCAAAACTTAAAATATGGCACCAGGTAATAAATTAAAATAAAATGCAAACATATATTGAGATATCAGAGGTCAGCTCTCCAAGCAACATGTTCCACAATTCCACATATGCATGAAAATAAAATGCAAAAATGGTGGAGAACATGCAGATTTAAAAGCACAAATATAATTAAGTGCCATAGAAAGTGTGAAGAAATAGAGACTGATAACGCAAATGGCGAGGAAAGCAAAAATTAAGGAATCAAGCGGGCAAATCAAACCTGTTAAAGGCAAAAACACAGGGGAGCAAACCCTGCATGTAAACAGGCACTTCTACATCACACTCTGTTTCTCAAACACATTATACTTTCAACAAAAGAAATTCTAAATTAGACTGACCTTGACAGAAATGCTACTGAAACAAGTATGTCTACTATTCATGATGAAGTCTAAGGGTTGACTGGATCCAAGATCCAATAAAAGCTCTGAGGTTAAATCAATCAACTTGTGATTACTGTCATGGTAGTAAATCAACATCTCATCTGGAATCTATCAACTCTACCAACTGGTTTAGTATGCACAGACATTTAAATAAGTTTTATTACACACACTAAAAGTTTCAACAAAGAGAGAACAAGTATCAAAAAATAATAAATTTAATCTCTACCACTGACCAAGTCAACATATACTATACATACATATAACCCGAGTCTAGACATGTCTATCTGATATTGATTCATCAAAAAAAAAGGAGTATGAGAAACAGGGTGAATGATGAGCCGTGGCCTTACCTGATTCACATAGAATGTGATGCAACCGGCTTGGTTACTGGCTACGGAATTGCCTTGCCCTCGATACTAGCAGTGCAACAGAGTTGTTTGACAGTGTTGGGAGTGCAAGGATTTGTGGTTTAAGAAAGATGAGGCGAGGCCCGGCCCAAGAGGCGATGGAGGAGGAAGACACAAAAACAGAGAAGATAACAGAAATAAATCAGTTGGAAAATTCTTTAGCCAGTTTGTGGTCAAATTTTGTTGCACTCATCTGAAAAATTTCCAACTAAAAACATATTTAACACTTTAAGTTAAAAAGAAAATTACAAAGTAAGTTCCTTACAATGTTGTTTTTTTTTTGTGAGAAAAAAGTTTTAAAAAACCCCAGAACCTTGTATTTTTTGGGCGGCAGACATGATAAAAAAATGTGCTGGTCAAAAGTATTATATATACTCCCACAAATCTAGCAGAACTGTTGAGCAAGGGTAACAGTATTTCCACTGACCCACATGTTACATATGTATTACATCTAATACTCGAAAAAAAAAAAAATCCACAGAAGTTCAAAATTTGTACTAAAGATACATGTACTGCAAAGTTTGTAGGCAATAAGCTAAATACTGATAAGAGAAGAGTGATGAGGCTAGCTGGCTGCAGAGCTCAAAGAGTGATTGTGAAAAATGGCTGTATGTTCCTGAAGTGGACAGCATTATATGCTTAGTGTGATGCATTAGTCTCATATCCCACAATAACATTCCTACATCATCATTTGGTATAGAACGAAAAAAAAAAAAATTAAATATTGCATTTTCAGTCCTCTTATTTTTGCAATTTAAATTCTGATGAAAAAAGTTTCAGAACCAAATGACATGTCTGTATGTTGGGATTAGTGAGAGAAGCAAATGTAGGATGCAAATATTCTCTGATAATATGAGTAAAAAGACTATCTGATGCTGCAAAAGTTGAAGAACTAGCAGGCTAGGCTCGGTGTAACAAAGTTCTATGGTGAACAGCTGTTTGCCAGCAGTGTCTACTTTTGCTTCAAAACTGTTCAGTTTGCAATTTTACACTTCCAAGATAACAAAGGAAATATGGCAAATGCTGCTTTTTTTTTTCCAGAAATTTATTTTAGGGGAAAGGAATAAAGAAAGAAATGGAAAAAATGTTAGAGGTAAGGCTACGGACGATTGGTGAATGCCTTTTCTTGAAAACCAAATTATTTCAGTGTGCAGTGGCCGCCATTTACTCCAATGCATAAACAACAAAAAAATAGATACATAGCTTTTGAAGAGCTTTTCACTGAATCTGAAGCTATTAATTGTAAGTGAACATATAAAAGGAGGAATTTAAAACCATTAAAAAATGGTCTGATGGAATCAGCTGAGAACAATGAGAGATGAAACGATGGAGGAAAAACCAAAACAACATATTTCCAGGGATGGGAACTCGGTGAAACCAGACCACATGTACAAAACTTTTTTTACTGAAGCAAATTTAATAAGCAAGAACTTTTATCTTTTCTTTGGGTCAAAAGTAGCTTGCTTTAAAATGAAATATGTGATGTCTCTATGGCTGGGCTTCAGAGAAAACACACTGCTAATATTCTCTCAATGAAAACGGCCCATAAAAGTTGAAATGTTCGTTGTGCGACACAATGGGTCAGGTTCACTAGTCCAATTGCATCTTTTGAATGGATATTTGGGAAAAAAACAAACCTGCAGAATTCCCATTCCTGAAAACGGTAGAGTAATTCCACCAAGTGGATGACATCAAAGTTCAAGAGGAAAAATTATATCCATCATAACCATAGTGATCTGACTTATCCAAATCTGGCCAATAACAAAAGCAGCAGAACTCTAAAATGTCCTATTCCTCATGGAGTGCAGAGTTTCCGGTAGACACCACTTCTGCTTTCATTGTTCTGAAATATCTCTGGTCTAGCAAGTGGTCTTGGCTGATGTGTTGGGATATACAACAGGACATCTTGATCTCAAACTCCAGGTAACCACTTTATAATCTGAATTTTTGAGTGAAATTCTAAACCAGCGAATAATGAACTTTACAATAAAATATTCATACACTAAATGGCAATATCTTGGGACTCTCCGTAGTTCTTGGCTTAGACTCCGGGGCAGTGTTAGCGAGTTAGGGAGTAGAAATAAGGAAATATGACACGTACAGAACTGTCATTAGATATTATCATTATGTAGAAACTCTCTCATGTGCTATTCTCTTTCCTAATCCTCCCTCAAAGCCAATAACAAGCACTGGATGGGAGAGTCCATGGATAGAGTTCATAGCATAAGAACTTTAGTACAAACCAGATCATGAACTCAGTGAAGATGTGTGTAGTTGTCCTGAGTACTATGTACTAAGATATCCTGCACATTCACTGGATCAGTCTAACTCTCTCATGTTTTATGTCATAGACTATTCTTGGATACAATATAACCTTGGTATTAGTATTATAGATCCATGTTTTTCAACACTTTACAGTCTTAAATGAGTCAGAAAGAAAGCATTACAAAATGTATTGAAGCTTTTCCAATCCATGTAGTTTGAAACTGTGACATCCTGTTGTATTTCAAAGTCCAGGACCCAGTGTCTTCTCCAGATCACGTGAGTTGGGGTAGACATTTCCCCTCTCATAATTCTGAGGGGTGATGTCTCAATTTTGGGAGAGATTTTAGATTTTTCTCAAATAATGCAAAAGTGCAGGAAAAAAAGGGGAGAATGGCGTGTGCTCAATGTACTGTATCTTTAGGGGTGATTTTGAAATTTACAAGGATGATCATGTAATGTGGAGAAAACACGGCAGACAACATCCCCAGAGATCATTTTTTCAACAAAAACTGTGGTTAAATATGTGAGGATGCTAAACTACAGCATGGGCAGAACAGAAAGAAAAGAATAGAACACACACACAGTGTTGGAGAACACAGACAAAACTCAACAAGTTGGTAGAAAGCAGCATGACTAACACAGCAGTGTGAGCGCTCACATGCCGGACAAGATACTCACATGAGACGGAATGTACAGATCAAACACACTGGATGTGTCAAGGTCAATGGCATGGAAGCCCATGTTGGATCCATATACAACTTTTAATCTTTGGCCTTCTTCAACTGTCAGGTCAACCAGCTGTGGCTTGTGCTTCAGTTCTGGGAAGGACTGGAGTCAACACAAGAATATTTCTTGTTACTGTGGGTCACTCATAACAAAGACATCTAAGACATTCTTACAATATTTCAAAGTGTACAGAACACATGTACTGAGTACTAACCATGTAATAAGATATTCTGTATCTCCACCACAGCATGGAAGATGTTAGTGGAGCATGTGTTTGAACAATACTGCCTGAATTTGAATTTTACCCTTTCTGTTCAGATTTTTAGAAAGTAATGTTACAATTAAGCGAAACTGGATTCAACAGAATTGAAGAAATTCTACAAATTCCTAGATATAGCACCTTTGCTGAAATATGATCTCAGTGATGGTCATTAAAAAAAAATAACAAAACCACCATAGACATAAGCTGAGTTGGCTTCATCAATGATCTGATGTGAATTACGTGATTATCAGAACCAGTAATCTCACCTCACAATCTGATACTTCTGATCACCATTTTGTTTCCTTTCATACCATATGTGTGAGTGAAGATGAGCCAACTGACTTTTCTACTTATCGCTTGCTTACCACGTCTCCCGGGTTGGTTGTATACCCAGTGCTTACCTTGAAAGCCATGAACTTGTGGTAAGGTTTGGGGGCCCATGCATAGATCTCAATGCTATCCTGTAGGGCTATCACTAGGAACTTGATTCTCTCATATTTAACTGGAGAAATAACGACACATTCAGTATATTTGGCATTTATCATTACACAACAAAGGCACAAAATGACAGGGTTGAAAAAGGGAACAAAGAAATCCTTTCCTAAATAAGGCCAGACTTTAATGACAAACTGTAAACCAGAGGAAAAGAATGTTTTGTATCAAAAGCATCTTTAGGATTCCTTGAAAAACCGCATCTTGATTTTTTATTGTCTCTCAGACGGTTCACTCCCATTTCCTAATTACATGTAAGCATAAACAATGTATTTTAACAAATTCTTCATCTCTTGTGGACTGTCTGAAGTGTTTATACTAATTGTGGTAGATAACTAGAGAATCTCATCAGTTTTAACCTGAAAAATTTGTCCCTGAGTACTCACCAATTTTAAAATGTACACATCCCTCCAACTCGCCCACATTCACCCAGCCGTTCTTCTTGTCACTCTGGAAGATCAAAGGCAACATCAGTTAAGAAACCTTTCTAAACCCACAACTAATAATACACAAGATCTCCTGACTAAAGATTCTACTGTCATCACAGAAATATGACGGCTGACCTTGTTATGTGCGAGAGAATGGTGATGTAAGGTATTATTCATATTGACATCAGTCAGTTTATTTTTACACTCTCTGCTGACATGTAGGATGTCATGTACTTGGGTAACTGTTATCAAGGGTGGATGGCAAAAAAAAACCCCACATACCCTGTGTTAAAACCATAAATGAGAGCAAACTGTACCTGTCAACATAATACTGTCACATAGCTCTTTTGAGTTTCTTTCTTTCTTCTTGGCACTTTCTTTTCTCCATCAGTTACTGATCTCTTAAGCTGATATTATTATTGCTACTTATCTGTACACAAAATTTAGAGTGCATGAGGTTTCTGTTTAATATACGAATTACAATGCATGTATGTTTTCATCATTTGCCAAATACCTTTAATATACTGGACCATAATGAAATTGGCAGTATTAAAACTGTAATCACAACATGTCACCTTTTGCCACTGCTCTCTCCTCTTCCCTTGCACCCCC
>JAWQUT010000171.1:528923-539932 GCA_033807755.1 Ellobium chinense
AAAGAAGAAAAAAAAATCATATTTCCCCCTCCCTGAGTTAGTTCTTCAACTGTATTCCTCCCAAACACACACTCTCTCCAGCCACAGACTCTTCTGTCCTCCTTCTACATGTCACACTCTCCTTCACTACTCCCACTTCGCAACTCTCTTTCTCTCTCACCTCTCCTTTCCACTCTCCATTCCTCCCTCTCCCTCCCAATGAGTACTGCTCACGTTCTCAGCATGAATAAATAACGAGTTGTGATACGAGGCAGGGGGAAGCACACCATTAAATTTCCTCCCGTCCAAAGTGAAAGCGAGTCATCTCGTGTTTATTTTTCTGATGGTCACTGTTTGTTTCCACTGTCCACCCAGCAATTTGTCCCTGGCCCCCTGTAAGTCAATACCAACAGCCAGTTCAGTGACTAATTACAAGTGACCGGAAGAGCCGGCCCATTCTGACCGGTCAGCCGGCACGGAGAACTCCGGACTGAGTCACAGACAAAAGCGGTGATTAATGTTAGGTGACCTCAGTCAGCCCTCTGGCCCGCCGGTCCACCCCTTCAAGTCCGGGTCACCTTTTGATGTTGCACTTGCAGGGACAGCAAATCAGATTGTGGGCGGGGATGGGGAAATGCAAACAGACCTAACACACAATCTGATGCTATAGTTTGGGAAAAGAGAAAAAAATATCACCACATAACGTCTTCNAAGTAGCTTGAGGACAATAATATGTGCAGCATTCTAAAAATGGCTTCAAATTCACAATGAGCTATTGGTGTAAAGGTAACAAGTCAAAAAAAAAGGGGGTGGGGGTGGGGGTAGGCTCTTTGACAAAGATGGTCTTTCAATTTTAATTTGGTTTAAACTACATTCAAGCCACACTGAAAGCATTTTTATTCACTGTTTCTCACGACACCTCCACGCAGCGAAAGCTAAAATTAGCCACCTCTTCTCAAAGAGCCCACAGACATAATCCAACATCTTTTGATCTAAAAACACAAATCTTAACCCCAATATTTTCTCACTATCACGTGCAACCCCCGGCAGGCAAACAAGGCAAGTCTTTTCCGGAAAACTTTCCTCACGTCTGTCTTCAAAAGAGCAGCAGTCAGCCTCCGGATCGCAAACCGGAAGTTCCATTAGCAGACGTCGCGCTTTGTCCCAGGGCTCTGTAACTAGTAATAGACATGTGGTTGTCGTCATATGCCGGTTTGGCTGTGGGACTGATGGCTTACAGTGACCTTTGATCACTCAGGACTGTCACATCTTGTAAGTATTGCTCTAAAAGCTGGGATGACTACCACACTTTGCTATGACACACACACACACCCGACTGCTGTGTGAAATTACATCCATTATTGCAAAGTCCTCTGAGAGCTTCAAGCTTTTTTTTCCACCTCTAAATTGTCTTTTGGGGATAACACCATTACTGCCAAACTCTTTCAAGCTTTGAAGTCTACTGTAAGTACTTCACACTCTCTGGGTGTAACGTATTTTTTTTGAGGCTTTTGGCCGTGCATGAGTTTTGAGAGCTATAGCAACATACGCTGGTCCAAAGCCGGCCGAGTGTTTGCATGAACGTATCTACGGTACAGTATAACAGCTGTCACTGGGTTGACTTTAATGATGAGTGCTCTTGAAAAATTGGAACCAATAGCGCATGCTACCAAGAGTAACCTCCATGACTGCCACAGAATGCTAACAATTTTATGACTTTTCAGTGACATCGTCGAATGGTCTAGCATTTTTTTTACGTGATCATGAAATAATAAAATCATGGTGCAATGAGTGACTTTTTGTCGGATGAGATCTGTCTGGAATTCGACGCCCTCTCTAGTCAATGGCAAGAAGAATGATACCAGATAAAATTATGAATTGCCAATCCAATTATTAAAATAGTCCATGACTTTGTTCAAGACAGCTAGCCCTAGCCATTATTTGCTGACTTCTGGCACTTTCCAGACCTGAAAACATCAGTGGTAAAATCTCCTAGGTTTTTCCAGATTTTTTCAGGTCTATGATGAGCATGGATCACCTCCAAATGTGGTCACGTGATCCGCTCTCTCTCTCGCCACATTCACAATTCATTAAAATTGAAAGGAAAGAAAATCCTCGGTTATCATTATATTTGCCCATCTTTCTCACGGCTTCTTAATCCATGGTGACAGAATTGCAGTGGAAAAGCTTTCATCTCTGGCCATCTCAGGTTCCTTCCAAGAGAGATCTCATGACATCACACCGGAAGAGAACATAATCGTGTCTACGGGGCATGCAAAGCCTTACTTCCGGTAATCTGACCATAAAAGAAAAACCAGTCCACGGTTACCTCGGTATTACGCAGGCAATACTATCCGCTTGAGAGAAGGTTGTATAAAACCAGGATCTCATTTCTTATAAGAACGTGTACCAGTCCACGACTATGTCCACGACGAAAAACCTTAATTGCTCTTATCCCTGAGAAGACTCTTAGAACAATGCGATATTTTATTCCTCTTCTACACTGTGATGGTGCCGGGCTGTACAATCTTAACGTCGACACTCCTTTTTCTTTTTAACCCTGTGAAAACAGAGACGGGAATATGTGTGTGTGTGTGTGTGTGTGTGTGTGTGTGTGTGTGTGTGTGTGTGTGTGTGTGTGTGTGAGAGAGAGAGAGAGAGAGAGAGAGAGAGAGAGAGAGAGAGAGTTCGGACGAGTTTGCCCATGTTCAGGTTGTCTATTTGCAAACGATATGGAAGAAGATTCTTCACAACATCACTGCTGTCTCCGTCCGTAGCAGACCGTGGCCCGACTTTCAGAATAACTGATGAATCGCCATTGTCGGGGTAAACATGGTGAGAGGTGTCTTCAGGTAGGTCTAGATGATGTGTTATTGTCTCAGGTGAGTTCTTGTATGTCTAGACACCAAAACTCTCACAGATGTGAAGGAAGGCGCTAATGTGGCAGGTGCCTGAGGTTCCAGCTGATGCCAGACAATGGCCATCAATCGTCGCCTCCCATTCGCTTTTCCCGATAATGAAGCAAAGCTGATGATCTCAGACCTGTGGTCATCCTACAGATCATGCTGGAGTAATGTACATTCTCGTGCTGAGTACATGTTATTTCACACTCACACCACGCTGAGTTCAGGATGGAACATCTTTGCGATGTGGGTGTGACGCAATAGTGAGATCAAAACGTGTTGTAGGTTACATGACTGTAGTAATATACTGACACAGGACCGCTTGGTTAAACGACGTCAAATAAAGGTATCAGAAGGATGTAAGATAACACTCGCCAACAATTCCATTCTCCAACTGTTAATGGAACGATGGAGCAATAAAAATACTAAAACAAAAGGTGATATCTTCATGAAGTGACGCTTTTGTCATCATCTTTAGCTGAATTGACACGTGAAATCTCAGCTCTACAATTTGTTCTGTTGTGCCTGGCAAGCAAGCCTGTCTTTACACATTCCATTCTCTCCCCCCCCCCCCNCCACCTCCCCATTAAAGCCAGCTACAACTTCATCCCCGATCAAATCCACTGCTCTCTTCCACAATGCTAAACCTGGAAATTATTAACACCCCTATGTATATAAAAATGAAAAGGCATTTGTTGAGGAGCAAGCTTGCCAATGCGCATACTGCCTTCAGTTAAAGGGGTAGACGATTGTATTTAAGTTAACACTGACTTGTTTACTGAATCATCAACAGCATCTGAAGCGGCGAAATTTATGGATTTGCGCATACCATTAATTCGCGGATAAAGCACTTTAGGTGAAGACTATGAGAATTTATTGTTGCCAGGTGGGCCTGTTACAAGGCTGTCTGAGTGCCATGAAGCTGTGAGAGGCTGGCCGTTATTACGGGTGTACAAAGAAAGGGTTTCAGGTCTTCATGAATATTCGGTAATTCGAATACTAAAACAGCGATGTGCAACATGAACTTCCAAGGTACTTGAGCGAAAATCATCGGAACTTAGAATTATGGTGTCTGTTCATACATTGGGATACAGCATTGCCTTCAATCTCTTAAGTCATTCCCAATCAATTCGAATTCGTTTCGTGCTGTAATCTTTGACTGACATTCAACAGACAGCGATTCCCGCTGTATTCACATGCAAACTACTCTAGACTTGGCTTATCGAGTATTTGAAGATCTTGAATCAATCATGACAGTGGAATATCCAATTCGACTACTGACAAGCCTAGTATAGTGTTAGTGGATGTGGGTACAGACAGTGAGGCTAATGAGAGCAGTAAGTCAAGGAAGGAATGATCCTCTGCGAGTCTGACACCGAGGGTGGCTCGAGAGCATGAGCGCACAGAGTGGCCTGAATAACGTTAGCGCTCACTTACGAGAGAAAGGCGTCGCGGATAAATCACTGTTATGGGATAAACAATTCCTCTTCTCCAGCCCCAACACCCGGGTGCTACGGGAACACAGAGGTCAGGATAAATGACCGTGATGGGAGACGCTCACGTGGATTAGCATCTTAAAATCCCTCTGCATAACAAACTCGTATGTCTCGAAAATATTGAATACAACATAAGACGTTGTCCGTAAGTGGCATCCATCTCCTCGGATTCTTGCTGGCTCGGCTACAAATCTCCATTCTCGCTGAAATTCCTAGCTCGTGCTCGCAGTCTCTGATCCCAACAGGACTTGGAGAGAATTCATACATTTTCACAATCTTTGCCTACAGTTCTTTCTCCTCAGTTTTTGGGGATCTGATGTGTATATGTGAGAGTGGGATGGGATGGAGAGAGATGCTTGGCATGTTTGCTCGTTCCAGGGCACAATAATATACAGCACTTCACAATGGGTGAAATATATTTACTTTTATATACCTCAGCTGAGAACATGCTCTCAAGAAGGAACGAAATCAAAACAGAAAGACTGACCGGGCTCTACTGCAAGCGTAACGAAAAATTAACAACAGCAATGTCATGAATCACTGAAACAGAAACGTCACTCTGTCTGCTTCACACTCACCAACCCACTGACTTTCAAAAAATAAAAACATGGACCGATCTTTTTTATTTCTATCTCAGCATCCCGCCTCTCTCTTCTTCTCTCCTGGGAATCAAAATCATGATCTTATACTGGCAGGATTATCTTGACGGTATCGCCTGGAGTACCAGCGATCCATGTATTCATTACTGATTAGCTGGATTTGTAAAAATCTATCAAGCGTGTTACTTTCACATGACGATCAATTCGACGGTATCGCTTTGGTACCATGAATCATTAGTAACGATACGAATATCATACACGCAACTTTTACGACTCGGTGCACGCATGGCGATCATTTTGAAGGTATCGGTAGGAGTCCTAGAGGTCCATGTAATCACCACTGACGATACCAGAATCACACACGTTACTTTCACGACTCACTGACGACATGACGGTAATTTTCACGGTATCGCCCAGAGTACTAGCGGCCCATGTAATCACTAACGTGTTGCGATACGAGAATGACACGCGGGTGCAGTAAATCATCTTGCCCGGTGATTTAGATGGCAGCCTGGTGTGCCATTAGCAACACTGCTGTTTTACTATCCACGATCGTTTCACCGGACTTCCCGCTAGCACAAGGCGGTCCATAGCGCTTATATATCAGTATTCCTCGTGTCTTCCTCATCTTCCTCGTCTCTTTCTTTCTCTCCTTCTTCACCCACTCGCACCTATCGGTTGTTGGTGTAGAAAGTCAACAATCCTGTAAGCTACAATTGGCTTTGATGAGGACTACAGGCGTCCCCCCCCCCCCCCCCCCCCCCCCCCCCCCCCCCCNTTTGTAAGTTGTCTCTTTCTCCTCTCTGCGTATGCCTTTTAACACACTCCCTCTATTAGATGCACGTTAGGACCTCTGACAGATACTGCCCGCGGTTTCATCAAATTCTGTCTTAGTCAAGAAGAAAGTTTTGTAGCTTTTTTTTTTTTTTGTCTGTCGTCTATGATCTCATCGAAGCTAAGAGAAGACCACACTCAAATAATTATGATGTTGGTACCACACTGGTACCACACTGGTACCACACTGAGACAGGAAAATGACCTTAACAGATTCCCAACCACGTGCCGCACATGCAAATGAAGTTCCTAATATTCCACCACACAAGCAATGGCATCTTGCAGCGTCATTGTGTGCGGTCCAACATAACTCCTTAATGAGGATTCAGCTGAATATTACAGCCGTTACCCCAGACAGCAAACACTGTGAGATCTTGCCTTGTGGCTGCAATCAACTTTCACTCCCAGTCCAAAATTCAAGCATTTTTATTTCTCCTTTCCCGAATATCAGCCGCAGTTATCTTTCTTTTTGTATTTGTCTTATAAAAATATGAGTCCACCGGCTGTCCACTGTTCCACTTCCTGAACATCCCAGACAATACAGATAATCCTGACTTCAAATTAAAACAGACACAGTCGACTGCACGTTGTTACCATTTCATCGGACGCATGACAGTTGTCAGTAAATGAAACAGCGATTAGCCAGTGAAGTTTTGTGTTGAAAATAACAGTACAATACAACATGCACTATATATGTTGTGCAATTAATCCGAGTCCACTGTATTTGTATTCGTACTCGCAAAGTACTCGCATGTGGCAAAGTATTCATGTGGGCTATCACATATACATGTATTATTTTCTCCCGTAGAGAGAAACACCGCACTGTCTTCAGTGCCATCCCGCCCTCAGTGAAGGAATTATCATCAATCTAACAGCTGACTTCCATGAAATGATGTGCAAATATAAATATTTCAGGTACGTTATGTTTGGTACGTTAGCAGATCACATTGGGACAAGGAGTGGATGGGATGAGAGAGGATGATATGGAAAGAAAGAGAGAGAGAAAGGGGGGGGGGGGGGGGGNGGGGGGGGGGTAGGGAGGAGAGAGAGAGAGAGTGTGTGTGAGAGAGGGAGAGCTGACAATGAACAAGATAAGACCATGATAATGTTGTACATGAGTAGATCTGCGTACGGGAACGCGTGTCACGAATTCTTGTCCTGACAGACAAAGCGCTCGGATGTAGATAATATTATAACGCCCATATGGCGCACAGTCTGAGCCCACGCACGGCATGTGAGCCAAACTATGCCCGCACTGCACACTATGACAACACCTGTCAGATAGCAACATTAAAGCAGTTAAAAGGGCCACGGCACAACTTGACATTTGATACGTCACTGCACGTGTGAACGCCGGGGGTCCTCTCTCGCCACCAGACACTATAATGATAATAAATTACGGTGCAGAGGTGTAAACCACAGTTTGACCGATTATAGATCTAGTCGACTCCGCGTGAACGCAATTCGTTTAATAGCAATCCACTTGACCGCAACCTCCGTTTACTTGAAGCAATTTTTGGACAACAATAAAAAACTAAAAGGCTCTACAATTTTCTAACTACTGGCAGTTCCTTTTAACAACACTTTTGTCTCTACTGCCGAGGGCTTGCAATTAAGCACATGATGAAAGAGATAATATATTTAATACTTCAGAAAGGAAAGGGAGGGACACGGAAGCCAAATTCGAGCAAAGTACGGCGCATGCATAAGGAAAAACACATCACGATGACACACTCTCTCTCTCTCTCTCTCTCTCTCTCTCTCTCTCTCTGTCACTCACGTGCACTTGTGACAAGCACTCACACAATGCATTAAAGTGTCAAATCCTCCATTTGAGCCTCTTGACTCTTGACAACACTTGGAAGTTCTATCTCGTGTTAACCTTACAGCCTGCTCTCCTACTACTAAAGCCACGCCCGTCTTGCTGGCTCTCAAATCTCAAACTGCGGGAGGAATGTTCTATCAAGCCAAGACAAAATGCGGCAAGAAGAAACACAGCAGTAAGCCTGGTGTGATTTTGTGGGCTATACTACCCCCCAAAAAAAAAGTTTTGTGGAAGAATCAGTGTGAGGTGAGAGAAAGAGGTGTTTTGTGACCATTAACAACTGCAAGGGAACTTGCTAAATAGCGCTCTAACAACATTATACAAAGTAACAAGGCCTCACGTGGGAGACTGACTGTGTCAGTTTGTGTTTGTGTGAGCTGATGGAACGTAACAAAGACAACGAATGCCAGGCGGACTGCAGCATGTGACAGAATTTGAGAGAGGCCAGGCCTTAAAGGTGTGAACTTGAGGAAACACAGCAAACTATGCAAGCAAGGCTCTTACAAGCGCACATCACATGACAGTCTCGCAACAAGATAGGATGGCTGAAACGTCCTGAAAAGTGGGTCCGCTTTATGGTATACGAATACGAGGCCGCTGGCCCGCTGCATATGGCAGAATTTGAATAGAGAAGACAAAATGAGTCACAAAAGAGGACCAAACACTAGTACAGGAGTGAGACGAGGGGTGAGGGAAGGGTAGGGGAGAGACGGGTGTGTCTTCAAAACGCACACGGCCTTATGAGAGAGACCAAGGAAATGTGCATGGGAATAAAGTAATTCTATTTGCCGTCACGTTTTCTGGAAGGCTGGGAGAGATGATTCAAGGCAGGTCCTGGCCCGCGTTTCATCTCTTTCCCCGAAGCAATTAATTTGTGCTTCAAGTGTTTTCTTAGTCACCCAAAATCTGCCGGGGCTGGGGACACAACTCGGGACAGGGACAAGGGACAGCCTTATCGCCCTTGCCATCACTCTCAGCCACCCAATACACTTCTCCCGCTTCTATTTTCTCCCTGTTTAGCCCCTTCCTTCCTTCCCATGCCAACAGCTTTATCCTTCTCATAATCTTTGTTGACTTCTTTTCGTTCTTCCGCGCCCACTTTCTTATGTCATCATTTCTCTTTCTTTATTCCTTTTTTCTTCTTTATCTCATCCTCCCCCTTTCTTTTTGCTTTCATTTTTCATCTTAATCATCTCAATTATCACTAGAATTACAGCCATTATCACTGCTTGCTTCACCTCCTCTGTGTCATCTACGTCTTCTTCTTTTCTTCCCATCTTCTTTCTCTTTCCATCCTATTCCTATTTTTTCTCCTCCCTCATTCCCTCATTATCCTCAATGATAAAGGAAACGCTAATGACACAGTGGGCGGCCAGGCCGGTCATGCGCATGCCATTTGTACATCATGTCCTTCCGCCCCAAACCCAAACTCATCACCCGGACGCGCGTTGTGGTACTCACGACCGGCTTCCTGTTCCTCCCAGCATCCAATTTGTTGATCACTTCTGACACCGGGAGGGCGTGCATGGTGACAAAAGGAGTGCTCACCCACAAGGCTTATACTTTGCAATACAAACATGCCAGTCTCTAAGGAGACCGTCGACCCATTCCTGCCTGTCCATCGAGGAGATATAAAGAGGGAAAGGAGGAGAGAAAATAAAGGAAAGAAAGAATGAAAATTTCGCACTTGTATCCAAGTTAAATGCAGAAGAGAAAGAAACTAATTGAAAAAGAAGTGAGACCGGACGAAGGAGGGTCCTGGTAGGCAGTATGTCAAACTTCGTGCAAAATCGCCATATTTGGCCTCCTTGAATATCCACTCCCCCTTCCCCCCCCCCCCCCCCCCCCCNCCCCCCCCCCCCCCCAAATGTGAGTGAGAAGAAAAGACTCGTTCATCAATACAATGTCAAGCACATACTTAGCTTAACGACTCGTGCAAAGCAGGACCACCACATGAAGTTTCCTTTAATATCCACTCAGTCCTACTACTCAGGTGAGTGGGCAGAAATAAATCGGTCATCAATGCCAAAAGTGATACCTATGTGATAATTATGTAGTACATACTTGACGGAGACGAGTACTGCGTGTTCGTTCAATGGTCGCTAAGACAGGTCTTCTCTTCGGAGAAACAACACAATGATAGACATTCTAAACACAGTACTTATTTATAGCACCCCATTACGCGCCTTTTAAACGGCCACCCATTACACGCCTTTTAAACGACCAAATGACGCATCAAGACTACACTAAAATAATTATCCCCGGAATTAAATTTCCGGCCACCCCCGCCAAACGCGAAGATGGGCTGTCCTGGGTACTTCACTTGGTCCACATCTTGAACCTGATCTTTCAAGAAAAAAACACCGTTTAGTCACTGGGTCTGTCCTCTCGTGAGTGTGTTTGTAGAGGCTGCGCGTGCCTGGGTCAAGATGACATCATTCACTAAGTGCTGGAGAGAAAGATGAAAGAGAATGAGGGATTTCAAACTCGGAAATTGGATCCGTGGGCGATTCCAAACTGGGCAAAACAAAATCAACAACTAGCAAATCAATGGGGCTATTTGAACTATAATACATTTGATGATCGCTCTGTGAAAAACGCTTGAAAAGCTTTCAGTCGTTAGGAGTAGGACAAGCCTGAATTCAGTAAACAATGCACAAAGACATAACTTACACCACAAGCAGTCCTGGGTGTTCACCACCAACTAGCCACACAGGAAAAGAACGGCAATAAAATATGTGCCATGATATATATCACATAATAACCCACTCTCATGTGCCAGTGATCAGGTGAAAAACCAGATAAACCCTTACATTCCATAACTTGTTGATGCCGTGTCAAAAGGAACTATCATTCTGATGGCGATGTTACGGGCGGGATGATTGACACCAGTCCTGCAATTACTTGGAATGATATGGGACAGATTTTGTGATATCAGTTTAACCCCTGTCTTCATGTGAGTTCGTTATACCGGGAATATGAACCTCTGGGTAGCCACCTATCACCGCAGCGTCAATATAAGCCACACCGCAGGGTGGCAGCAAATGCTAGATCCAGCCATGCCTTTATCATTATAAATATGGCGGTCTGTGGCATCTCCCCCAGCTGTCCACAACACCTTCACATCCACTCACCAGATGACAGTTGGTTTCTATTACTCATATATAAACACACTCCTCTCTCTGCTTCCGCCCCCATTTTATCCGGGGACCTAAAATAAACCGCCAAACAATAATAAAGTCTGTTTTTCCCTCCCCGCTTCCAAACAAAATACAAATGAGGACCATATTAAATCTCTGACGGTGAAAGTCTATTAAGGCAAGGATTAACTACCTCATGCCCGCACACACCGTCTTCTCCCACCCTCTGTTCC
>JAWQUT010000171.1:540034-558674 GCA_033807755.1 Ellobium chinense
CAAGCACAAAATAATGAGGACCATATTAAATCTCTTACGTTCAAGATCTATTACGATTAAGACACTGATGACCACAGAATATCCAAACACCGTCTTCTCCCGACTCACTTCATCCCGGGGGACTAAATAAACCTCCAAGTCGCCGCCTCCTCACACCCCTCGCCCCACCTTTCCAAAGCAAGTAGAAACCAGGAACAGATTCAATCTCTAACGCTTGAAGTAGCTGCCTACCTCATACACAATGAACAAACCATTTGATCCTTTCTCTCTGTGATCTATCAGCTCCCATTATTATTATGTCTAAATAAATTTCCCTGTTGGCTCCCACCCTCTTTCCCCCGGGGAACCGAAGTAAACCGCCAAACAGAAATGCATCGGACCTTTCCCTGAACAAGTAGAAACCAGGAACATATTAAATCTTTGATGTTTGAAATCTATTAATGCAGTGCTGAGAACTACTTCATATTATACAGTCTGGCCACAAGATTTTTGATCCTTGTCTCTGATGTGTGATGGCGGCTGGAGGTCTCCCGGTACCAAGGATCTGTGTCTAGACTCTGGAAAATCCAGTGTGCATTAAGGAAGCGTTAGTGGAATAGCGCCAGTGGTCATTCTATCTAGTGACGGTCGTATGCACTGAATGGTTTGATGCTCGCCAGATTTATACACATTTACATGATGGAAGCCAAGTTTGGCAAGTAAAAGAGGAATAGGTGCAAAAAGATGCCAGTTGGAACAAGCCAATTCTCTTCCCAAAATAATGCAACAGGAAGTCACCCAAGATCATGACCAAGTGTTCGGAGTGACTTACAGCCCTGTCTGGACTAACAGGAACTAATGGCCCGAGACACTCGTTTGACAGCGGTTCTTTCTCTATACACCTTTAGTTCCGCTCTCCTTAGTGGGCAGTTCTTTTATCCATAGTGGTTACATTTCATGTGAACTTATAACACTACAGCACATACTGTGTTTCTCCAGACTACACTAGACTTCACGGAAACGTAAGCAGTCTATGCACCCTTCTCATTGCCTCCTATTTCTGGATCAGTCCGGATATACAAAGCTCAAGTGTAGAAATCTGACGATCTACATAAACACTGCTCACGGCAAGACAATGTCAATGCAATACCGACAGTGCTTATCTATACCCATCGTCGATAGTTTGGTTAGCACAGAGAGTGGGTTACTGTTTATATGTTCTCCGTGGTTGTATTGGCAAGTAGGTTTAGGAGGACGAGGGCAGCACAGGAGGAAACGCTGAGGAGGGCTGAGTGGTATAGAATGGCGGGAAAGCGAAGCAGAAATCAGGTGTATGTAAACCAAACCTAATGTCTGCGGGAGACAATGAATATATGACACCAGCTATCACTAGACTATTACAATAGACTCTGATGTCACGAGATCGTTCAGACTTCACAAAAATTCTCCTTACAGCTAAAGATGTGGACTTTATTCCGAGATATTACTGACAACTTGCATGTCCCGTTAAAGGCGACTTCCCGTTAAAGGCGACTTCCCGTTACAGCCGAAGGAAGTTTATATTACGGTTTACCTACATTTGCTTTTTTGGCTTATTCACTTCATTTAAGAACGTTTTGTTGTTGACTATGGGCAATAATCATTTTCTGTTAACGTTGCTGACACACAGAGCTTTTGTAATGACTTTCCCGTCTCGCTAGGGACCAACTATTCTCTTATGAAGCATGGAAGGACAGAAACTAGGGCTAAAAATAAATGATGCTCTAGATAATCTGATAATGAACCTGTGAACATTTCGCGATTTGAAATCTTTGTTCATTGTGGTAAAGGAATGATGGATGTGGTGGAAAACTACGAAGAAATGAACTGAATTGGGTAAGGGGAGGTAGGGGGGGAAGGCTTCCATACATGTTTTAGGTACAATTTACAGCGCTTCCAAAGTATTTCACACCCACTCCACACATCCATTACAAACATGAACTAATGACTTCAATTCCACAGCTGGAAATTTCCCGTGGACTGGTGGAAAGGGCTTTGTGAGCATTCTGCAGCAGATTTTCCCCGCTGTCCTGAAAAAAACATCGTATTACCCGAGGCTGAATTCTCAATTTCTGAAGGTTCTGTCCGTCCCGTGAGATCAGGCCACATTGGAAAAGGAAAAGCCTCAAACAACGGTTAGCATCAAAACCCAAAAAATGCACACAAACAAGTTGATGTAGAGTCTTGCAAAGCGATACAGCAGCTCTTTCATTTCCTATCTCATGCATACCGGAGCTTCCACGAGGCGCCATATGGAAATGAAGCTGAGCTTTTCACCAAAATACACTTGAGGCAAAATTTATACATTCCAATGCTCAGTTTAAACTTTCAGATTTGCTCACAAAACGCCCTTTTTCCATGAGAATCCATTCTCTTTCCCCCCAACCCCCCACTCCCTCTTTCTCTCATGCCGACGCATTTTGCTTGATGGCTGAGGATACTGTAAAAGATGTGAGCATTTGACAGAGAATGTCCAGTCTCGTCCAAGATCATGTTGGCTGGCGTCCCCAACAAACAGCCCTTAGAGGAATCTCAGGATAATATGGGGGAATCCTACATATTCATGTCACAAAATTTCTCAATCCTTCTCTCTTTCTCCGTGTGTGTGTGTGTGTGTGTGTGTGTGTGTGTGTGTGTGTGTGTGTGTGTGTGTGTGTGTGAGAGAGAGAGAGAGAGAGAAAGAAAGAGAGAGAGAAAGAAAGAAAGAGAGAGAACACTTCTCATGTCATTGTATTCACGCGTAAATCTAGCGGGTACCGCTAATGTCGACTCATGCAGAATGCGAAGAGCAAACGCAAATTTCGATTTCCGAGATCGGAGATCTACACTAACACCTCATCCAAGCTTGAAAGTAAAACTGAAAGAAATTCACCGACGTCCGCCGCGACAGGCAGCAGTGATGAAAGAAAAGCAAATTCTGCAGGCAAATCAAGCCAAGGAAAAGCGGAAGGAATTTATGCTCTGGAGGAAGCCCTTAAGTCTTCTGGCACACGTCCCCGTCTTGATAGAGGTCACCCGTCTCTGCGTGTCAAACTCCCATTTGTTCCGGGTGAAAATATCACATTTTATCCGGATTACTTTTTAATATCACACAAACTGCGTTTTCATAAGGCTGGGGATGGTAGAAGAAAGGGCGGAGGGAACTGATGAGAAATCCCTGGTCATTTGGGAAGAGGGATCAAGAGGGATCGGTTGTTGATTTACAAGGACTGGACAGACAGAGGAGATGAGCAACACTGAGGGGATCCTGGAATGAGATAATGAATGATGAACTAAGAGAGGTGGAGAGAGTGAGAAAGATGGGGGTGAGAGAGAGAGAGGAAAAGGAAGTGCCAATAAGACGGGTTGGCAGAGACGAATGAGGGGAAGGCAAAGCCCCGTTAATAATACAGCCATAAATTGTGCCATTCCTGGATTACTGTCGCACATCCAACACACGGTCTGGCACTGTGTGGCCTCTCACAAACTAGGGATCCTGCAAACCGGGCTTACACAAGCCGAGCTGAGCAGAGAGAGAGAGAGAGAGAGAGAGAGAGAGAGAGAGAGAGAGAGAGAGAGAGAGAGAGNGAGACAGACAGACAGGCAGACAGACAGACAGACGGGTAGGGTTGGGAGAGGGGGTTGGGGATGTAGCTGAGACTTTCTTTGGAATTGGTTACACTGAGACTTTCTTTGGCATCGGTTGTACATATAACGGCTCGACTGATCAAATAAGAAGTGACTATAGCTGATCTAGTTATTAGTTCCTAATCATTGTATACAGAGCGCAATCTTTATCCTAGGATGTGCTAGGAGCGTTAACCGACTGCTTACTATGAGCCATGTCTCTACTTTTATCACCACATTGCAGTGATGATTTACAAAACCCAACTCAACCACACAATTAGAAAAGCCAAATTCCCGGCCACCTGCATTTTATTCAAAACGCAGTAGATCGGTTCCTTCTCTGACATCCTGGTTGATTCACGCATACATCACTGCCCCAGAAAAACGAAAGGAAGAAAATTCACATCTCTGAGTTGTGTTGGGAGCGGACAGAGAGAAGTGGCCTCGACACAAGACGTTGCGTTTAGAACTTAAGAGCCCTCCTGGTTGGTGAGTACTGGGAAATCATGAGTTCCCTCACGACCAGAAGAGAAACTGAAAGTAATGGGTGTCAGAGGCTAAACTAATTATGTCTATAGAATTTCTGGAAGGACGCACTAACATCTGGAGACTGTTCTTTCAGGCCTTCAAGGATCATTGGGCCGCGATACTTGGGCCGGAGGAGTCGCCAATTGCCTCTTAAGGTCATACAATTGCCCGGCTTGTTTACATTGGGACGAGTATAATTATGGTGCTCGGAAACCGTGGAAAGATACGGGGATCTGGCATGTTCGTTTATTATCACTACAGGAGCTGAAAGTGGTGATGGTGTTAGTGATGAGGGTGGTGGTGATAGTGTTGATGGTAGTGGTGAGGATATCGATGGTGGTGTTTGATGACGTCCATCACGGTGATGATGGTATTATGGTAATGACAATGAGAGCAAAGAGGTCGCCAGACCAGACTGATTACACGTGCGACTCGCAGTCCTTTCGCATCATTAACGCCACGCTTACACAACCGATCTGATGTCAATGTATATCACAGAGGTATCTTATCTATCTTTATAACCATTAACGTCTTAACCAGGAGTGAGGGGCTAAGGGGTCACTGCTCACAACCCAAACACCTGCAAGGGGGAGAGAGTTCATACGGTATAGAGCGTTTAACAAAGAGGGAGGGAGGAGCCACGGAAGGAAAGAAGGAATGGTTTGGGGCAGGAGAACACAGAAAGGAAAGCAGTTGAGAAGCACACATGATGAAAGGACAAGAGAGAGAGAGAGAGAGAGAGAGAGAGAGAGAGAGACAGAGAGAGAGAGAGACAGACAGACCGAGCAACACATAAAATAATTCCAGAGGAAGTCTTTCTTTCTTCCCTAAACTATCCCTCATAAAAAAAGCAATTGAATCAAAAGAACACGCTCCCCAACAGCAGTCCTTCATATGCACTCACTGGAGCACGCCCTGGCCACAAAAGTGCAGCTGCCGTCCTGTGATCTCTAAGTGTAATGAGCCACTAGAACAAGACTAAGAAACTTAAACGACTTGACCAGAGTCCAGACTGACTGCATCCTGGTCCTCTTCAAGCTCTCGACATGGCCCAGTGGATGGCAGCAAATAGTTTGTGAGCTCTATGAGAATTTTGATGACTTTTCTGCTGCCAGACCACTGTTGATGTGAGAGAGCAGAAAGGTTGTGTGAGTGGTCTGTGGTCTGAAGCGGGTCGGAAACATGCATGAACACTATGAGAAGATGAGCTCAGCCTAGCTGGGAACGTTTCAGGAGTGTAAGATAAAAAGGTTTAGTCTAGAGTTGAGTGCTGAGCTGGTGGTTTATACTGGGACAACACAATGCTTGGAATTCTGGAACCCTTTCGAGCTGGGACCAAACCACAGAGGGATAGGGTGAGGGGAGGGGACAGATAAAGGTTCTCAGGATGAGACAGAGAAAGTGAGAGATGAAGGGAAGAGGTTGAGCAATAAACCGGGTTAAGTGTCAGGTTTTTACCGCAAAATAATAATAATATTGAAAGTTTTATACCTAAGAAGTTGAAGGATAGGAACAGCGACTGACATATGAGAAGGGAATCGATGAGAGAGAAAGAGAGACAGAGAGATAAAAAGGCTGTGAACGTACGAAAAAAACAGCGAGAGAGAGGGAGAGAGAGAGGGAGAGAAAGAGAAAGCGAGAGACAGCGAACACAGAGAGAGAGAGAGAGAGAGTTGGTTCTACCGAAATATAACATTTAAAAGATTCAAATTCAAATATTTCCCCATATCTTCTTTTTCAGCCGCTCCTCACCCACCACCCCTTCTTTCCCCACCCCCTTTACTTTGCAGCTGTAACCCAGTTGTTCAGGAAATATAAGTAGAAAAAAAGAGGTGCAGACAAGCAGGAAACAGATGCCCCAGACACGGAAGCCAAGAGATAGAGAGTAAAAAACCATCGAACCGTTTCTAAACCAATCAGCGATAAATCACGGGGAAGAACTCCTTCAAGCCAGATATAAATGACAGTTCAAAGCTACGTTGACATCACCGACTCATCTCCACCAGACCCCAGCAGTAATTAGACTGTAGAGCTACATGTGTTTTGTACTATGAACAGCGGGTCAAATCTCTGTATTATCTCTTTGGCCTTCTCCTCATTTCTCATCCTCTACTTAGAATATGGTCACTACTATTATCATTCTCTCATTCCATCTTTCATACCTCTCTATATCGTTCTTATATCAGTTCCGTTCTACTCTTATATTTATGCACCTCGTTGGGCAATACTGATTTCAACTATAGTAAAACCCAGTCTTTTTGGATATAGTTACTATCCTCTCTCTCTCTCTCTCTTTCTCTCTCTTTCTCTTCTCATCATGAACTGTTCATTACAACTCTCTGATTTCTTCTTTCATATTGTATATCTACAGTATCCCTATCTCTCCTGTCCTAGTGCCACAAGTACACATCTCGAGAAGACACTGCTGATTTCACTAACAGTAAACCCTGATTCTCAGGACATGTAACCAGACGCCACACGCTGGAATCTTGTGCGACAAGTGGAAAGATCAGGGGAACGAAAAGCAAAGAGAGACAGAAAGAAACAAAGGATGCAGGATGGACGGAAAGACTAAGCGAATGGAAAGCACAGGGAGCGAGAAAGAAAAGTACACGATGGATGGAAAGATTGAGGGAAAGAGAAGGAGAACAGGAGAGAAAGAAAGATGCACAATGGCGTGACAGATGAAGTGACTGGGAGAAGATAGTGGCAACAGGGTGATTCTAGCATTCTTGCTGTGGGGAAGCGCCTGGCATTTCATACAATAAATTCAATGAAAACTCATTAAAGACCCCCCCCCCNCCCTCCTTTTCGACTAGCGAATTTCTGAAGTTGATGAACTGAGTTGTCATATTATTATACCGGAACACGATAAGGCCAATTACAGGACTGGACCAATCAAACTCGCTAACCGGGTGACCGACTGAACCATGGAAAGCGATTAAAAAAAAATAAAATGCGCCTTTTTCCAGAATGATACTACTCTTCATCTGTTTTCTTTTTCTTTAAGAGTTCTCCTCACATGTTCAAACCCACTCTCGTCATTTAATGTTCAAAGTGCCTGTCGTTACGGCTTCCGCCCGCTCTTTCCGGTTCTAGACTTTAGTTGTGGAAAACACCAAGTCCCATAACTACTTTCACCACACTCTAACAGAGCAGCTCTTTCATCCCCTTACAACCTGGATCTCCAGTGGAAACAGATACAAAGTGTGTCCTCGGAAACCTCGGATTATTTCAAAGTAAGAAATAACAACGCGTAAAATGAGCCTAAGCTTCACTCATCACCAGGACCTAAAACTCCCCGCCTCTCCTGCGCACCTGGTCTTAAAACGCCCATCTCTCTGAACACAGGTAAATCCACTTCAATTACAGCAACAGTCATAGCTTAAAAAGAACACGTCCATATGGCCATTTGCTGCTGTTTTTACGTAATGATGATGATGAGCGAGTTCTAATTAGGAACTACCTTGTGGTATGTTTTAAACTTCGTGGCGCTACTTAAATAGCAATAATCTTTTGAAAGGCGTGATGTTTTGATTTCACTTCCGCCATTCAAAAGACTGTTTTGTTAGCGACCCAAAATTTGAACCGGGGTCAACTGAGCTAAGCGCAAGCGAGTCTGCTTCTGTCTGTGTCTGTCGTGATAAAATAAGAAAAGAAATGGAGCGGGTTACAAAAGGAACATGATAACGCTGGGTTAGAAACCACAGTCTAGGGTTCACAGCAGAGGATTAAGACTAGAAGGGCGGTGCAGAAAGACGTTTGGACACAGAGCAAAACGGTAGGAATTAAACTGAGCAAAACCACTCAAATTCACTTCAGAATCTCTTCAAATCCAAAAAGATGAGAGAGAGAGAGAGAGAGAGAGAGAGAGAGAGAGAGAGAGAGAGAGAGAGAGATTATGATGAAGTTTTTCCTCTATTCTGAGCAATGCGCTCAAGTATGAAAGACTTAATAACAGTTGAGTATTTTCAGCTTTTCGCCCCCGCAACCACCAGGGCCTGATATATCCTAAGAACCCAGCCTAAGACTTTTTTTTTGTTTAGATTATACATATGCCTCGGGCCCAATTAACATCTTTGCGGTAAAGGGCAGCCTGCTTCAGTTACACACCCGGGCTGAAATTTTTCGGGTTATTTAGATCGCTGGAATTCACATCCACGGAGTCGGGAGAGAANGGGGGGGGGGGGGTTCATAGGTTCGAAGAAATTACTAAAACGTCCTAATTAATCCTCAAAATCATGTGTGAAGAAAAGCGGAAGAAACTATGCCAGTTATCTGCCTGTCTTGGTATTCAGGAGCTCCAGACTAAGCAGACATACAGACTTTTTTGGGAGCATGCCACACGGAGTTAGGGGTAAGATAAAACGTACCGTTTATGAAAAGCACATGTTGTCAAAGTCAGAGAAAGGGTCCTGCGAGTGCAAATGGCCTGTGAAGCTTGCCCGTTCCACGATTTAACGGTCATTAATGCCGGTCGGGGAAAAGTACCGGCTGATTTAACGATAGTAAGAAGACCGGTGTGAGCCAGGGGCCGGTATGGCCAAGGCTTGTCTTGCTAGAGCCGCTTCCAGCCTTTGTTTTATTTAGTTTATCATTCCGAGATCCCGTCTATCACCCTGCGGGATCTATAAACATTCACACCCTACCTTGCAGCCTTTTAACGGATAACTGTCCTTTCTTTCTTTCTTTCTTTCTTTCTTTCTTTCTTTCTTTCTTTCTTTCTTTCTTTTCCTTCCGTTCTTGAAACTATATCCACTCCCATTTTACAACAACAATGAACATGTGGTTCCATCTGGTGGTACCGACGGTCTTTTTTTTTCCGAGGGGAAGGGGGGATGGGGGGAGAGGGAGGAGGAGGAGACAAAACACTATTACCATGGACATTTCCATGTGATGGGAGACACAGACGGACACAGACAGAGAAGGAAAAAGAGAAGCCAAGAAAAATGGAGAGAGAGAGAGACAGAGAGAGNGGGGGGGGGGAGAGGGAGAGAGAGAGAGAGATAGAGGGTGAATGAGTATGTGATGACCTTAACTCTAAACATGAGAGAAGGCTGGTGCCAGCGGTACTACACCAATGGAGTATTATTTTGATGAGAGATAAGTTCAGTCATGAATGTGTGCATGTGAAACTCAGAATAAGAGGTACCGAGGTAGTATATTTATTACTTGAGAACTTACTGGAAGTCGCACTGTATAAATGTATAAAATAATGCATGCTATAAGATTTCTACAACAGCGGCAAAGCAACAGCAGCTGGCGACAGAGATAAGAACGACACAAAGCAAGCAGCTCTACATCCAGCCCTACATCCAGCCCAGCATCGGCTGTCTTGACTCAGACTTGGAATCAGCCAAAGTGCCCTAGGCCTGTAAATGAAATCCCCGGCCAATGCAAAGACAACACCAGTTTGTGTACAGTGAAGGTTAGATTGGCCTGGGATTGTAGCGCCAGGTGGCGCTAGGTGTGATCCCCACCACAACATGTCATAGATCTGAGGCTGATGGTGGGGATGATCGCGTACCAGAAAAATTTCCTCTGAGGATCGAGTTTTGTTTTCATTTCTGNATTTATTACATGAGAACTTACTGGAAGTTGCACTGTATAAATGTATAAAATAATGTATGCTATAAGATTTCTACAACAGCGGCAAAGCAACAGCAGCTGGCGACAGAGATAAGAAAGACACAAAGCAACCAGCCCTACATCCAACCCAGCATCGGCTGTCTCGACTCAGACTTGGAATCAGCCAAAGTGCCCTAGGCCTGTAAATGAAATCCCCGGCCAATGCAAAGACAACACCAGTTTGTGTACAGTGAAGGTTAGATTGGCCTGGGATTGTAGCGCCAGGTGGCGCTAGGTGTGATCCCCACCACAACATGTCATAGATCTGAGGCTGATGGTGGGGATGATCGCGTACCAGAAAAATTTCCTCTGAGGATCGAGTTTTGTTTTCATTTCTGGCACTTCTGTTCAATCTAGATGGAATGATAAGAAATAGCTCGTGTTTGTTCCTCAAACTTATAAAAAGGGACTGGGAGTCTGAGACTTTTAGAGTTTCAAGTTACACCACTTCTTCTTCGATGGAAATGAAATATCTTGGTTTTTGGTTAGTCATATTCACAATTAATAAAGGAAGCAATGGAAGGGATCGTTGGTTGAAGTATCAGGTCAACAATTATAGTAACATTTAAGTCATAGTATGACGTTCCTCTACTCCAAAACTTATCGTAGTGAAACACAGTTAGATGTCAAAGAGAGCGATGTGTAGCAAGATTTTTTTTTACGAGAATGTATGCATTTGAAAAAAAAGAGGGGGGGGGAGGGCTAAACACGTAATGTATTTCAACATAGAGAATATTCAGATGCAGCTCACCTGCAGACTACTAGTATCAAGCACAAACCATTGCAAAGGTCTTTTCTACATTAATGTGAGAACCTCCGTCCTCATGGATCAGGTCATGTGTGATCGCTAACCCAGAATCAGAATATAACTGTTTCCTCAATGGCACGGGATTCCAGACGGCGAACATTAAATCTTAAGGACTTTTTATGGACTTCTAATGGCAAAAATATAAAATCTGAGGATTTTTTACGGCCTTAAAGCTACTTGAACAAACTTACAAGGACCTTCAAGGACCCTGTTTATTTCCAGGTGGGCCTTCCTTAACCACCTCAAATTTCAGACACAGTTCCACCACTTAAAAGTGAAGAAGCGCCATGGTTCATTCTGACAACTGCTTCATTCTGAATCTCGCTCAAAATCAGAATCCAAATTATGAGTGAGCGAAGGAAGTTCCTTCCATCTGGTGCCATCGATCACATGTCCACGGCTCATGCAAAGATCGCCAGGTATTTTCGCACCTGGAGCCAGCGTGAATGTGTCATGAACCAGGCCAGTGCCGTGTCGAGGCTGGAAGTGAGATGTTAGTGTAGATATCTGCCTGACACCCGGTACACACACCCGTCCGGTTTCATGTCAGTGGACAAATCACTTCATTGCTTCTGATAGTTCAAGGTGTTGCACTGGGTGCGGCTCGGGTCAAAGAGAATGGCATTTAGGTTCCTTTTCACTCCTTTGTCTTCTTCATCACCGCTCTGCACTGTCTTCTTACTTCTGGGGGAGATTTCGCTGGTGTTGAGTTTCAGTTTAAACAAACAAAAAAAAAAACAAACCTAACTGGATTACCTTTTTTCTCCTTCTGTTCCCACTTCCTTCGACATCACCTTTATCAATGGTGATCACCAGGCAATCCTGATACCGGCTTGTTTATTTTAACCTCGTAGCATGTGTTAGTGTACTAATATCCAAAAGCATCCTTTCTCTCTTGCCAGTTTAGTGTAAGACTCTAAGAGTGATTGATGCTGAATAAGCAACAGTAATCCCTTCCACTTGACTCCAGTAAACCCTAAAGTTCGTGTCTACTGATGGAAAACTCAAGTGACTGGAGTCTGGAGTCTCGGGTTGATAATGAAGCCGATGTCTATCCCTGGAACTTCTCATTACTGTTGCTACTTTTAATTAGCTCAACGAAGACCAACGCTTTGAAAAATGCCAACCATTTAAAGTTGAAATGTCAGGGTCCATTAAAATTGAATTCTTCCTGACAAATGTATTTTCACTTGCTACCTTGCTATGGTTCATCCCCTAACTTTATTAAAGTGCACTACATACTTTGAAAAGTTTTTACTCTCTTCCAGGTACAAGGAAAGAGAATCTATGTTGCTCTATAAACCAGGGAATAGGATGCCATCCTTGGCTTGGTCCCTCACGATAGTGTTGAGATTGATCATCCAAGCCTTAGAGACATTTTAATGACTTCGATTCCTCCCTGCCTGAACATAATTTTGCTGAAAATTGTAATGAAATTGTCTCTTTCCTGTCATGAATTATCAAATCTAGTCTGGGTCACTCTGGCCGGAGTCTACAAACATTTATAATCCTTTAGGATCACAGAGACCCCCCTCCTCTTAATCCCCGTCCTCGTTTTGTTTCACCAACTGCTGCAGTAGCTTTCAAGGCAGGTTGTATCATTTCAAAGTTTGGACAAAGCTCACCAGAGATTCCCTCTGCCCAAAGTTATAGAGTGCTCAAGGCTTAACGTCTACGCTCAAGAGATCCTTGGTCTGATACCGCAGGAATTCCACGGAAGACAGCGGAACGCAGGCCTGTCGTGGGGAATAACCTATACGACTATAGCTTGATGAAGGGGAGGTCACTAAGAGAGGATAATATGGGGTTAAAGTGTCAGTGATTGCCAGGATCAAAATTGCTGCAATTCCTGGCCTGGACACGAACAATGTCAATACTCGCTGGAATGTCCACCGACGATGATGTCACTAGACAGGGGTCGAGGATTGGAAAGAAATACTACCAGATCAATGAAATGACCATACTATACGGAGTCATGTTTAAAATATCGTGCGTGTTCCGCCCCCTCCTCCTCTCCGTGGAAAAAAAAATATATATATTTCTTTGGTTGCTTGGATACATGCCCTAACTCTCGTTTTCAAAACCTCCCTCCCCCTCTCTCTCTCTCTCTCTCTCTCCTTTCCATCAGATGTACCCACTCCTCCTCTCTACATTCACATACACGAAACATCCCTTCACACAGTTCTCTTTAGAACAGCCTGAGTGGAAACTGACCCCGAGCCTTCTCTATTAAAATTTTAAACGATAATCGATCTCTCTCTCTCTCTCTCTCTCTCTCTCTTTCCGCGGGGTAAAATACATGTACAACAAAGCCAGCCCAACCCGCCCAAGCACCACATAACTCTAGATTCAAACCACCGAGCCCATATCACTTTCTTTGTGTCTTGACATTCAGATTGGCCCAGCCCTCCCCCTGCCTGCCTGCCATCCACATCAACATTTACAAAATGCTTTGTACACTAATTATGGGGGCCGGGGCGAGAAAATCCACCCGGCTAATGTGAAGGATCGCTGTTGTCGATGGCCTCAAAAAGCCAACCAAGTCTACCGGACTCCTAACATATCAATGACTCGCGCTTGCTTCACAGGTTCTCGTGATCTCAAACAGAGGGACTCTGTGTGCTGATAACAACCAAGCCAAGAAACAATGTTGTAACTGATGTTGCTCTTGTTCTTTTACAATGCGCTAGACAGGAGTAGCCTTTTTTTTTCCTCTGGGATTCAGATAGAACGTAACATGTACCTCTCCAAATCACTGTGATTTTTGTACACTAATGCCAAGGTATGCTGACATTGGGCTCCATCTATCTCCAAGGTAAAGGTAACTGGCGCACAACTTTTTTTGTCCATAGTAAAGGGTGACTGAGTAACTCCTGAACAAGCAGCCAATCTGAAAAAATTTCGACTGTTTCCACTACTTCCATCTTTCTGACCGAGTCACTGTATTTTGAGAGTCCCTGATCCCGACCACCTGTCGTTCCCGACCTGTTTTGCTAACAAAGCGAGGAGGACCAAGCACTCAGCAGCTTCCTTACGGTCGGAGGCCTGAGCTAACGGTAGTCCATTGTCATGTGTCAGATGCCGGTAGAAAAGGTGAACTCACTTTCCAACACTACTTTAGCTCCTCAAGTTGCCTTCAACAGGCTGGCCTACTTGAACGGAAACTGATAAATTTACATGACCAGTTACGGGAAGGTTCCCAATGACCAAGAAAGCCCGAAACCCGAGCACCTGCTGAATACGAAAGAACGGACCACCGACTTTATCACAAAGTATGTTTAATTATACTTAAAGCCATTTATTCCCTCTGCCACCCCCCACCTCCCCCTCCCCCTTCCTGATTTCAGCCCTCTTCTCTTTTCCTCGGTCAATCCATTTTTTATTCTCAGCGAGCTTAACAAATTTCATTCCTGTCATTCTTTCCTCTTAAGTCTCTTCCCGGCCCCCATTCACAAAAGCAAGTCTCTAAATAACAGAAGTTTGAAAATCACACTTCACTCCCCGGTTTCATTCGACGGTCCTGCTGTACATCTAACCCCAGCCAAGTTTACCGCATCTTTCATGACTGTTTACCCGAGAGACGATTGGACACGATGACAAAGAAAAGCCACCCCGCTGGGAAGGATTAGAACATCAAAATATGTCGTCACAACCTCAGGTATGATAACAGCATCAGGCACAGATTGTACGGCCATCTGTCATCAGGCGTTGGCCAATCAAATTACTGTGTCAATTCAGCAACTGACATCTTGGCCATGCTAATCTACACTCCAAGAGACGGCGCTGTGAGCAAATTCTATATAATCGCAGCAACGTACACAGTAAAACCGCGATATAAAGAATGCTCTTGGTGCATGAAGAAAGTATTATTATTATTATTATTCTATATCGATGCCCACCTAAATAATGAAACGACAGAAGCATATGGATCGTGCATGTGAAATTCATGCTTGATAAAAACGTACACCTTGACACGCAGTACATGTTCTTAATATCGAGGTTCCACTATATGTCCAATGTCTAATATCTTTCTAGGCATGTGGTCCAATGGTAAAGCAAACAATAAACAAAACTTACACGTCTCTTGACCTTATCGTTAAACACTTATGAACGCACCATCACATCCTGCCAAATAATAATCTCTCCATAAATATAAATATCTATCCATAAACTGTTTCTACATCCCATTGTCAAGTCCTCCTCCTATAGAAAACATGCACTGATGTATTAGTACTTTATATCAAATTAACTGTACATCCTTTACAGATACAATTTCCTCCTCTCCAGCCACGGCTGACGTTGTCAACAAAGCAAAGAGTGGACAAAGAATACAATTTAAAACAGTTATTCATGTATGTCACACAAGAAGTGAAAAGTGCGGCAGGTGTGAACAGACAGCTTCATCTAGCCCAAAGTCCCTGAGTTTGTCGGCCAATATTTCAAGGATCAGAACACAATTAGCCGATAATTATTCTTTTGTGACCTAATCTTTCTATCTTACTCCCCGCCCCGTCTCTTGGAAACGCCATAATACAAGAATATCCCTACAGTTTGCTTCAGCGGTTTGACTGGCCTATACCTTCACACTCCTATCTGGCTTTTTATCACGATCCTCGCCTTGTCACCTCTTTGTACTTCAGTTATCAGAGAAATAATAGTCTCCTATCTGTAGGTGAAACTGTATCAAACTATCGTCTCTGTTCTGAGCCCACATGACACGGTTTCGCCCCCCAGACATCGCTATCTGACTGTCTTTCTACGGTTCGGACAGCATGCCAATCTGGACAAGAGCCGAGTTCACTAAGCGGCACTGGCTGGCACGAGGACACATGGACAGATGGTCACTAACTAGTCACAGGACTGGACTCTACCAATTCGGGCCGAGCAGTGAAAGTGGAGAAAGTATTGAGGAGTGGAAATGACTATGCGGATGATCATACCAAAGGGGTTGGTACTGAATGGGATGGACAAAAAAATGAGAAATACCAAAAAGACCAAGGGCAACTGAAAACAGCAACAGGGTGTGGGAGTGGGAGTGGAAGAGGGGATAATTAAATGTATATGATCAAGACGATCAGATTATGGAGCGGCAATCTTAAAAAATGCGATGAACCAAACGTGAGTCAGCGTCGATGGGTGGAGAGAGACAGAGAGAGAGAGAGAGAGAGAGAGAGAGAGAGACAGAGAGAGAGAGAGATCAATCACAGAGTGGCAACGACTGAATGAGACAGTAAGACAGACGGAGAAGACGGGCAAAGGCAGATGACAAGGAAGAAGGACTGTGGAATGAAAGTCTAATTATTTTTTCTTTCTTTCTTTCTTCTTCTTCTCCTCTAGACCTCCGTGGCCTGGATAACCGAAGCTCTCCTCTGCGCCTCTTGCTTGTCGTGACCACTGGTAGCCCGAACTTACCCCAACAAAAGGTGTTCCACAAGCCAGAGTCTTAAGAGATAACAGACAGTAATAATCTTGTCTGTAGAGAGAGCATTGTCCGCCATGGCAGCTCGTCCTTGGCCCCTGGTAATCCTATCTCTTTTTCATTACCTATGATTAGCTCCCTCTTTTCAGAGTCAGTGATTTGTCTGCCCCGTCTACAATGTCATGGCTCCAAATCTGGTGGTACCGTGTGGATTTCAGCTGAATGATCTGATCATTACTCCCAAACTGACCTGGGTTACAAAGACACAATAATTCTATGAAGAAGTGGGACACAGCTGGAGCTAAGACTTTATGGGACTCTGGATAACGTGATCCAGGGACATGACCCTCTAACCGAAGTTATTCAACTGCCACCGATCTCCCTGCTCATCCAGTGAGAACCTTCATCATTAACCCCACTCGCACTTAAAATGTACGCCAACATAACAGTCACTGGACTGGACTCCAAAAGACCCATTAGGTCAAACAGTTGTTAAAATGTCAAACAGGGTCACAATGTACATGGACCAGCATGGCACAAACAACATAGCGTTCTCCCGTGACTCCTTGACGGTGTAAACGGACACTTCTAAACAATATAATGGACAATGGAAAACAGCACGGTATTCTTTAATACGATATGCACACGTTGTTTCGCTTCATGCAACAATGTTATATATAATCTGACACTAATGCTCTGCACGTACGAGCCACAGAAAACATCAAAATACACCTGGATACTGTGACACCTCTTTCCATGGGATCAACCCGTGGGTTGGAGTTTGTGACGTGTTTGAGTTACAACGTGGAACTCTGATAACAGAAAGTAAGGGAGTCAAGATCTGAGAACGATATCCTTGGATCATCTAGGGGTCCAGATCGTGAGATCTGTACAAAGACAAAACAAAATACAACATGCGCCCGAGCAGAGAGGATTGACTTGAAATAAGCCGCCGGGAGGGGATACGAGAGAGGGGGAGAGGGACTGTGACAAGGCGCAAGGTGTGAAAGAGTGAATGACACATTAGCGCCAGCCGCCTCTCCGTCAATAACGAGGGTTTTATAGGTCAGTAAAAGTGCCAATTAGCACGACCAGGCTCTGACCACAAATTAATGGGTAGACACACGGACAGCGGGGGCGACATTTACGGGCCTTGTCAATTAACTGCAACAGGTGTACGTGCAACGCAGGCTTTCCTCTGGACAAAATACCACAAGGAAATTATAAATGTCTCGATACTGTGCTGTAGTATAATCCAAACTGGATGGTCACACGATGGGACCAGAAACGTATAATAGAAATTCTGAATCCCTCCGTCCTCTTCTCACTAAACTTACTGGATGATTATGACTGGTCTTCCAAATACATCAAAGTAAAATAAAACGCATGGGGAAAGAAAATAACAGCTGGAACTGTCCTTGAAAGCAATTCAGGCCATAGGATATAACTGGCCTTTAAGGAGAGAGTGGTTTACTTATGGCTGATACCACTGGCTGTCGAAATAATACAGATGGTTGTTGCAAATGGAGAGATATATAATAATGAAGTTCCCGTGCCCGCTGGAAATGTGAAATCGTAGCAGCATCGACAACTCGGGTAAAGTGGAAGGGTGGAGTGGGAAGGGAAGTGGTGGAGTGACGGAAAGATCACAGCATGTGACAGAGGGGCCATGGCACTCGACAAGTTTCTCTGGATTTGAAAATCATAACGGCCACACCCATGTCACTTACAGAACTGTGTCTCACAATAGCTAACTATTTCCCTCACTAGCCATACCCATGTACTGGATCTGACATAAGTTCTCCATATGACTCATATTTAATTTACATCAATGTTATTCTCTCTACTGCATATGAGACAGCCACTATCTTAACGCTAGGCTGGGTATACGTTACCGTTCGAGGAAAGCTGTCAAAATTTTGGCTTCTTCTAATAAGGAAGAAACACAAAGAGATGAGGAAGCCACGTGCAACAAGACAATGTCTTTCTCCACGGCAATTATAACTTCATCATTTCGCGTATCAAACCTTAGTTCCCTATTCAAACTGATCGTGACAAACGGCACCTTGCAGCGCCAAGCCAGACATGACACAGCTGCTCCAACAAGCTGTCACGGCTATAGGGTGCCACACTTCCCATTTCAAACCATCATCAATCATCGGAAATGATCAGGCAGCGCATGCTGTCCCCTGCAGTAATGACAAGTTTCATTAAGCCCTGGCTATTGTTTCCTTGTTTCATATTACAGGTAGCGCCAGCTTTTCAACGCACTCACCTGGGATTATAATTATTCTCGTGAATAACTACTAAAAACACCTTCTCTGGTTAATGTGGCCGTCTAAGAGTGGGGGTGTTTGTTCCAGAGCCATCTTTGACCTTGTTGTGTTCAAGAATACGATTAACATGGATAATCTAGTCTAGCCAACTTCAGGAAACGCCTGATGCACATGACTGTGTTGTAGCTAAAGTCGGTATCCGTCACTTACTTTAGTGACTCTAGAGGTGAAACAGGAATTGGGAAATTTAGTCTAAAATTATATCTAGTAGAACAAGCGATTATCTCAAGCCTTGAGCCAACGCAACCGCGATTTCTCCAGACCACAGGACTGCGGGATTCGCTTAAATATCAAGCC
>JAWQUT010000171.1:558697-578114 GCA_033807755.1 Ellobium chinense
CGGCACTGAATGCATTCCGACCTGCCCATCTTTTATGCATTCCAAAGTCTTGTTCTCATGTATCCATTACTAATTTCATTTCTCTGTGAGAATCTTCGTAACGCGGGGGGTGGTACAGTAAATTCACTGCCAGATTATATTCACTTTGTTCAGTATTCAACTCCACTGCATCAGTGTTTCCTCCAGGTCCTATCTGAGGAGAGATTTTTTGTACATACTGAGAAGGACTTTAGGGTTTTCACGGACAAGACTGGTCTATGGGAGACGTTCGAAATTTGGTCCTAGTGAAACTGCAACATCGCCATGGTGGGTTGCTGATCAAGGAGAATCCAACATCTGTCTGTTCCTCACAATGAACTTACATCATTCTTTCTGAATACTGCAGCGGCGGAGATTTCAACAAAAACTCCCTACATGAAAGCATAGAATTTGGACCACAGCTTTCTTTGCTCTTTGTTCAGTGCGGGACACAAGACGAGTTGAATATCAATAACCGTGTTTACACTGCACCTTTTATGAGGTAAAGAAATCAACACTAACGGAAATGAATAGAAATGAATAATGAATTGTCAACTGGTTTATTGTGAACCTGGCCAAGACTCGACTGGGTTATTATAGACCAGAACAAAGCACAGAATATTAGACTACAATACATCCCACATATTGAATGGACAACTTGCATGAGTGCAAGGCTGAAACTCGTCACAACGAGCGTGGGCAGAAATTGCATGGCGCATTGTTATGGAAATCCATTATGGTTAAAAAACGTTTCTGATTAATATACTCCCCGCTCATGGGCTTCCATTTCATCTTTCATTACTTTTTTTTTTATTCCTGTCAACATTATAATCTTTTATCCTCGCTCTGTCCTTAAAATAATGGTACTGGACGCTCTGATGGTTTCCAATGTCATTTCATTTCTATGATGACCCTTCTCGTTCATGATCATACTATTATTTCCGATCTGCCTGGCTGCTTTCCTCATCCTTTTTTCCTGTACGTGTATTTGTTCCATTCCGCCGAGCTACAGTTGACATTTCAAGTGTGGCTTGACAAATGTTTTAATGTCCCTCCAATATCCAGCCCAAATCATCATTGTAACCCTACACCTCATTTACTCACGCGGCCGTATGCATTGCCCGTTATTGTTCAGCCCGCACTCACAGAGAGCAAGGACAATTTCAGTGTTCCACCATGCAAGCGCGCACCTGAATACACGTGAGCGCTGGACCGCTTTGTGTCCTCGGTAAACAACGATGGAAGTAATATGATGAGATGGGAGATGGCTGGAGTGAGTGAGTGAGTGAGTGAGTGAGTGAGTGAGTGAGTGAGTGAGTGAGTGAGACAGGAAGAAGGGAAGGGATGAGAAGAAATAACGACTAGGAAACCAAAGTAGCCAAATGACACCCGCCAAGCAAGTGTGAGACAGCCAAAAGTGGAACAGATATCTGCCCAACTTCACGTAGCTCTTGGCTAGACTATCTCCACCCTGACACACATCATGAACTTGACACTGCATCTGGTCACGTCTCACCACTCAAAGATTACGAGTGAACTACAGTATTACTAATCAGTTGTCCCACTCATCTTTGTGAGTACTCTGCTTATACCCGCTCACACTCGACATTCCATGCATTCTGTTACGACAGACTCTGATTTCATCTGGGCATTTCCACAAAATTTCATCCATCCTCATTACTGAAAATGTACCGAAAATTTCCCTTCCTGATGGAAATCATGATTTCTCTTCCTTATGGAGTCTGACAAGACTTTTGACCGAATGGATCAAACGTGAGGCACTTAATAATGAAACATGACATTTTGTTATTACTAATCACCATCAGCCCACGCTGATATTTGATTCCATACACAATGCGCAATGCACACATGTCACAGGCCTTGGAAATCACTCTAAAGATTTAGAAGGAGCTAAGTCGATACATACATGGAATATCGATATTTCTGATGTGATTGTGAATGACGGACTGTGTGATTCGTTGTTGTTCACTGTCAGTTAACAAGGGACCCTTGATCAATTCACTTCTCACAATCTAAACTTCAGCAGATATTTTGGACCAATCGCTCTTTAACCTAAAATAATAATGAAGAAACGTTTTATTTCCCTCTTAAATTTTCCTCTAACATGCACCAGAACTGGCTTCCGCTGTTTTCGCTGAAAATATATACAACACTGCACTGCACTGCACGCCACTTCACGTTCCTAAAAACACTCGAAAACGTCACTAGTAAAACGTGATTTCACGAACAAAACAACTAAAAAAACCACTCTGGAAGAGATCACATCCGTTCTACTTCAAGTATCTGATTTTCCCCAACTGCGTGGCAAACTGTTGAGCTAACTCAAACGAGAATGGCGATGTAAAAAAGAAGGAAGTTTTTGGTGATCAGCATAAAGTCTTTGACAAAGACCTCGTTATCAACCAAACAACAGATGACAGGACACAGTGATGCAATTTCCTACATGGGTCTGCAAGAAAGTAACCATGTGTGTCAACAAACTCTTTTTTCATCTGCAAATTATTGGAGCGGAGCCGAAGGTTTCCACTTTAAAGCCTGATAACTTCTCTACATTAACGAGCAATTTTCACCTGGATGTCTCAAAATCCATAAGAATAAAAAAAAAACATCTCTCATATGAAGAACAGCACAGAGAAGGGCGAGAGAGAGAGAAAAAGAGAGAGAAGGAGAGAAAGAGAGAGAGAGAGAGAGAGAGAGAGAGAGAGAGTGACTGAAAGAGTGAGTAGCTACTTGTGACCTAGAACTGAAACTATATTGAAAACTCTTTACTTTCCACTTCAAGTCCTGACTGGTGACTAATCTTCTAGAGCGGAAAGCTTCATAGTTTTTAAGTTCTGACTTTGAAATTCATACACCAGAACGAACGCACACAGTGATTGTGAGAGAGAAGCAGAGACAACATCTTTGAGAGAGACAGAGATAGAGAGAAAACTGCTGTCTTTAACATGTTCACAACTGAAAACTACTACTACCTTCAACTTCAATCCAGCCCAGCCCAGCCCTTATAACTAATTCAAAATCCGGACTTGTCTCAGTTCCGACCTTGAACATTCAACTAGAGAACGCATGCTGAGAATTCTTCAAGGATGTGCTCTTCACAAATTACCTCAGGAAGATTTCAGAGACAAGAACGCATGAAGGACTAGTTGTAGAAGACGGGCTGAGAACTGAGGGCTGGTGAGTCGGCGAGTGCACGTGAGCTGTACGAAATGTAAAAATAATTTTAAAAAAAAAAAAATCCGCATCCGCAGATTTTAATTAGAGTTGACAGGTGATAAGAATGTTCAAGGGCAGCTCAAAGACACTTCAATTCAAGACCAATCTGCCGCACATTTTCAGAAGATTTTTTTTCTCCACTCTCTCTTTTAATATCACCCTCATTTCCAGTTTCAGCAAAACCCAGTTAAGCTGCGTTAATTTCAAACGTCATAACCTTCTTGTTCTCCTCAACAATTCTCCCACCCCCACCCCTCTTTCCCAGGGCTCATCTACATTTCCTATTTCCGTCCATTACCTGTCTTTGAAGACTGGACACGGATTACAGTTAGGTAAGTTTGAGTTTTGCGAGCTGTTTGAGTTCCTGAGTTTATGTGTAAACTATGAAGGTTTCCGGGATCACAGAATTACAACAAACATGGAGGTTTTTCACATACAAGCAGTTCAAGGTCTTCTTCAGTTCTAACTATACTGCACTGTATGCCCCAGTTTTCCAATAACTGCACAACTATTACAAAGACACACTGGTGTATATTCTGTAATAATTGGCCCTTGTCACAGTTAGACGTGCTTTGTTAGATTACAATCCGACCCTTTGCAAGCGAGTCAATATACAATTTTCTTAAGCAAACAGTGACGCGTGGCCTGAAATCGAAGATTACTTAGCCAGCCTGCGTCAAGTCAATTACTTCCTTGGTCTTATATGAAGAACATTGTTGCATTAAGCTACAGTCTACATTAGAATGAGGCAAGCCGACACCGGGGGCTTGAACTCTAACCTCAGGGTTACGTGGCTTGGTCGACAGAGAGGAGACACGACCACTGAGATTCCATGTGCGATACTGAGTTGTTTCCGTTTCAGCACTGTTTAAAGACATGGTCCATGGCAAATGCAGTTAAACGTCAATGTTCGGCATAAAAGGCGGCCGTGTTATCCGAGTTCTATTTACTGAACTTGTAAGATATATTATAACTGTAGCTAAATGTATGCGTGACCCATACGGGTGGGCAAATGGAAACCTAATCACTTATTCAGTAGTTCTCGCCTGGTTGGCGCCACTCGCTACTGTAACAGTGTCAAGAGCTTTATTTTGTATGTTAAAACAATGGGACCTACAAGGCCGCATCATTTATACGAGTCTGATAACAGTGGCGGCACCACAACTGCACGCTGGGTGGATCTTGCATATTATATGAGAAGAACTGGGGAGGAAAGGCCCACAAGGAGCCAACGGCTCGTGATAGAAAAAGTACTTAGAACTGGGGAGGGGAGGGAGAGAGAAAGGTAGGGTTGAACTTTACATTATCTGAGTAAGAGAATTACAGAGACGCTTGCAGAACTGACCTCAAACTTTCTTCTGTTTGTAATTCCTAGAAGTGAGAGAAGGAGGGAAAGAGGGAAGGAAGGAGGGAAAGAGGGAAGGAAGGAGGAAGACACAGAAATAAAGGGACAGAAAGGAGTGAGAAGGAGAGAGGGACAGCGGAAGATAGAGAGGGAGAAAGACAGAGATAGAGAGCCAGAGTGAGTAGCAGTGCTCACCTCTACCAATATGTAATAGTAGTTATCCACAATCCTGTAGTAGTAGAACATGTCCACCTCCTCGTCCAGGAGTACCATGATGACTTAGGAGTTATTTTGCACACAACTTACAACAAGTCACCTTTCTTCCAATCTCTCTCAGCAGAACGTCACGCGTTCCTTTTCCAAGAACCGCTGGGCCAGTGACCTCACGATCTTCCGTAAGAAAGTTTTACAAAGTGCTGTAAGTTAGTGTAAGTAAACACCGGGCGTCCAGAGACTATTTTCCTGGCACTGATGCCAGCTGTGAAGAGAATGATGATTGTCAACTGACAGCCTGTCTCTTATAGCAGGTCGCTCACCACTAACTGTGAGGTGAATCACACTCACCAATCGATACGCTATTTCGTAAACATACTGGCGCGGGGAATTTTTCAAGTGATTCAGGGTCCAAGACCGTGGCCGCTTAGTCTTATTTCATTGACAATAGCGGAAAATACATTGTGCGCACTTAGGATATGGGTCATAGCGACAGTTTTAAAACAGCTCTGCGAGGGACAGAGGTAAAAACCATTCGTGAGGACTGGTCTAGATCATATTTTGTCAGATCAGTGTTCGTATCACTTGAGAAAACCAGTCGCAGTTTGAATCATGAATCAACAGCTGCTGCACTTGTCACTGCAAATGAAAAACGCTTTTCTATAACATACTGAACTATACAGCACACAACACCGACCCTTTACGACTGAAATGTTGAACTGTGTACTATGTTAGATCTTAAATACTTTCTGACTTGAACAACCTGGGAAGGAGCAGACACAAACAGAGGGAATTACCAGACACAAACACGTGTTTGTGTGCGCTCTCCCTATTTTAAGGTCTTGTACTTAGGCCTACTCCTACTCCTGTTGAAAGTGCTCGCATTTCATCTCGTACACTACTCTGATTGCGTTGGTGTTGGTTGACGTCACTTACGGCAGGCGGTAGCAATTGGCTGGTGTTCACTACATTAACTGATTAGCGCAGCAAAGGACTAGAAATTCATAAAGCATTCTATTGAGAGGAGAGCCACTAGCTACGATCAAACACTCATAACTTGCTGCATGTAATAAAGTAACCAGAGGTCAACACATCCAACCATCAACTGGTGATGGAACTAGGACACTACGGACAAGGGACCTGGAGGAACTTTTGTCTTCAACTTGGCATTTCTCTAGAATCAACATCACAAATAAGAGAAGAACACAGTCTTAATAGTGGACAAATCTACGTTACTGTTTCATATGCTCTCAGTTTACTGCTCATTTGACTAGCATGGACTGACCTCCAAACTCAGACACTCCAGACACTGGATCTTCTGAAGTTTTCACAAACATTCATCTTTCCTGATTTGGCCCAGAAACTGGAATAATCGGGATCAAGTATATGAAAATATTGGAAAACTTAGTCGGGACCACGCCTCTAAAGAGTGTCCTTCACTTGGCACAGCTTGAAAGAAACACAGGTCTGATCAGTGGAATCCCATGGTAGGCAGTTCTAAACTTTACAAACTCCAGGCTTAGTGGTGCAACTCACCCTACCTCTCTTAAGCCCTGTTTCTTGAACCTAAAAGTAACTTTGAGGAATACTCGCATCTGATAGATATAGTAAATTCTGCTTAATCGCAATTCCCCGGAACCATTGGGAAGACTGCCATTTAAAGAAGTCACTCTTATTTAATGACCTTTATATAGACATAAAGCATTTTGTTATGTGGATGATGTCACAAAAAAGCGAAAGTTGCGATAATCCAGATCGCGCCTCAGTGGACTAGACTGTACAACCAACAAACATGATTGGCAGTTGTATAGTTCCAGCGGCACCTCCACTTCACACGCGCTCAATGTCCATGGAGGCCAGAACTGCTGCGGTTACTCTAGAGACAAGCCCGTGTGGAAAACACAATTAATGCTAGGATGAATAATCGATACGATTATGAAACATTAGCATTACGCCATCCAGTATCGACGGAGGGAAGAGGGAGGGGGAGGGGGAGGGTTGGATGGAATCGATTGTAATCAATTGACTGGAACTGCTGGAGGCAGCAAGAGTATCCAATGATTGACTGTTTTGTTGTAGGGCTGATAGCCAGTGCTTGATATCCCAGAGGGCTATTAGAAGCAGGTTGTGCGGAAAATGTTCGCCCCGTACCACTCACATACTCAGATAAAGGGAACATATTAAATGCATTAAGATTTAGGACCCTTCGAAAATGGGCTGGTGAGAGGGAAAAAAAAGGGAGAAGGCAAAATAAATCCACTTGACAGGGAACTGTGGTTCTTGAAGCAGTAAATGATCCCTCATGAAATGTACTAAGAGCAGCTTCTTTACGGAGTTGACTGAGATGATGCTTACTTTACGAGCTACTATAACTCACTGTAGTACAATTATTGTAGGTGTTGTAAAATATCACAACAATTGTCGAAAGGATTACGGCTACGTAATAATTGGTTCTATCGACTACAGACTATGACATTTTGAGAAAATTAAAGGTATGGGTCCCTCTGAATAACGTTACTGAAAATAAGGCAAAGAATCTGTCACCTGCAAACATCTTACTCCAATTTATTAACCGCAGTATTCCCACATGCAAGAAGCCTTTATCATTATAAATATTCATGTCAAGACATTTTGATGACACATGGACTGCTGTTAGGTGGTGAAAATATTCCAGGAGTGCATTAAACAAAAGGAAAGGAGCAAATTCTGGACTGTCAAGTATGTGAAAACTGCCAAAAATCCCAGGAAACTCCCTACATGACCACAAGAAAACGAATGCACATGCTTGTATCAACTTCCAGCGGCATGAAGAGCTTCACACAACACCAGACACCATTCTCTAAATTCAGTTCAATTGTAACACTTGATAGAATGCATATGAACCTGTACTTTTAAAACATACACAAACCGTTCACAAACACACTACGTTCGCACCGCGTCGACCCACCGTGTCATCATCACCACAACAACATCAGGTTAAAAAACTACTACTCGGCCTACAACTTCTCCACGCGCGCTCTCTCCTACGGCTCCGTTATTTTACTACAGGTTATCGGCACCCACCGCTAAATGCACGGAACGCCGGGCGGCCGACCAATCGCAGCCAAGCAGGCGACGGGTTGAGAGCCACGCGACCAAAGCTGGTGCAGAAGTGAATGAGACGTTCTTTTTATCCATGGGAAAATAAACACGGCGAGAAAAAGTCGGTGCGGTTTGTCGGTATAGATAGGGGATAAAAATATACTGCACTGCCATAAATTACTGGGTCTTGCATGGCGGACCTTTCATGTGCATAAAAGAACGAGAGAGAGAGAGAGAGAGAGAGAGAGAGAGAGAGAGAGAGAGAGAGAGAGAGGACAACAATCTGAAAGAACTTACTAAGAGACAGAGTGGCGAGCATGAAAACGACACAGTAAGGAACATAATTATATACATGGGACTCTGCATTTATCGAAATTTCTTTAGAAAGTAGATAAAATTTACACGACAGATCCTGGTTCTCTAAAAAAAAAAAATCCTAATTTTGCGATTAGGCGACATCTCATTACGAGAAATTGACAGTAAGACTCATGTCCACACTTCATCCCCACGACGTCTAATGTTGATCAATGACTATAGCCTATGATATAAAAATAAACTACTTGGAAGAAAACGACACAGTGCCAAATGTCAAAAGGTGACCAAATAATATCAGTAGTAAGAGCAGGACCTAAATGGTTTGCCCTCTGAGCGTTAGTCCCTCTTTGATCGCAGGAAGTCATACATAGAGATGTTTTTGAGCAAGTGATACTTAGCACAGCCTAGCACGCAGTAACCCTCCCGTGAGCAGGCCCCCTCTAAGAACCAGTACTACACTTAATGAGCTTATTCATATACCACCACTTGACAAAGCGAGACTTATGCGAAATATTGTAAGGTATATCCTGGTCGTTTCCTTAGAAATGACTTTTCAGTCAAGAAGTTACAGTTTTAGTTACTGTCTGAACGGCACTCAAACGCTGGTGGTTAAAAGACATCAGTTTCTAGTGTTTCATAGGGTTTAAGCACAGCTGTCAACTAACAGAAAGAAAGAAAGAAAGAAAGAAAGAAAGAAAGAAAGAAAGAAAGAAAGAAAGAAATCCCTATCTCTACCTCCGTGGTTCCTCCAGAAATTATCGTATCTTTCAAACACGGTGTTTTTGTAGAGAAAAAGGTGAGGATACTTAACAAGTGAGATCAATTTAAAATGAATATTTACAATTAAACTGACACGTTCATTTCAATCGTCCCTCGTTAAGGTTTATTGCTGTAAACGACCGGAAACCGGAAACTGCCAATATTAGTGCCAGATCTTGAACGCACCGACAGCAATATTTCAATCAACTGGCCTTGAAAAAGGAACTTTTAAGACAGCCTTGCTCCATATTTTCACAGGCGGTGCTGGCACGTGCACCGCATTAAGGTAAAATATGTGTTATTGTATGAAAGTTTCCCCAATGTTGCTTCACGTTTACCTTAACAAACGCTAGGAAACCGCCCATTCCATTTCACCAATTACTGTCCATTCGGCTTCATCCACGTCTTCGGGAACATGGGTGAAGTTGCGATTAAGCGAAGCTGTGATTTTGAAGTGCATCCTGTTTAATAAAAAAACAAATTCATTCTTCTGCCTTAAGAAATGTTGCAATATGACAGAAATTACGTTTAAGTTGACTGCCAAAAAAGCGAGTGTGTGTGTGATTTAGTCTCACTTGAACTGCTCTGTAAAACTCAGGGAAGCTAAGCTAGTATAACACTAACACTGCTGGTTGTTGTAAGTTCAACTTGGCAAAGTGGATAGAGATAGACTCCACATGATCCTACATTCCATTCTGTAACTAGTTTAGAATAATCTAATTGATGCACTCCATCCTCCCTTTCTCGGAAAACTCAAACACGCCCTCGTCTTCTCACTAGTCTACACTCTTACAGGCTGTGCACCAAAAAAAAGCGAAATGGATCCTTTTTATTCATTAGAAACATCACAGGCAAGTACGAATGCCTGAGGTGATTCTAGGCGTCGGTTATTAAATTATGAGATATACAGTGAAAATAATATCTTGATTGGTACGACTTTACCATCGTGGTTGGGTGAATGTACCATCCCACCTGTGGTTGAATCTGGATCGCATGGATGCTAGATAGTGGTATAGACTCTGCAGGATAAAATACCTGAGTGTTTGGAACCATGCCTCCTCACTAACTTAAAGGCAAGGAATGTTGTGTGGTCATGATGTGGAACTGACTACTGCTTCCTCGAATGTCGTTGGTATCCTGTTCGTGTTTCACAAGGGTAGAACCACAAAGGGAGAAACACCACCATGAATGTATTCTGTACATCTTCTAACTCAGCTTTTCTCTGGGCCAATGCATGTTTTGACTGAACTAGTACCTAACGGTATGAGACAGCTATAAAAACAGGTTGCCATATAATATAATAATATGACCCCATGCGGAAAGACAGTGAGCAAGTAAAAGAGACAGGCGGAGGGGAGAGAAAGAGAGGATGAGAGAGAGAGAGAGAGAGAGAGAGAGAGAGAGAGAGAGAGGAGAGAGAGAGAGAGAGAGAGAGAGAGAGAGAGAGATTTACTTATTATCTAAACTAGTATGACATAAGTATTCTGATAACAGGTACCCCCTATGCCCAACAACAGTACTCAGGGAGTCTTTTATCGACATGACTACTTCCGTACAGTAACCGTTCCCAGCTTCCATGTTCATATCCCCACTAAGGCAATCACCACTCCTGGCTGACTTTGATCCGGGCTCACTCACAGTAAATAAGGTTAAACAAACCTGAGCTAATTACCAGAAACCTTCATAACGACAGGGCTCCTGGCTCTAATACTAACATGGTTTGTTTACTATAATACAGACCACTCCGCTTACCCGCAATGAGCTTAATCGTAACGTCTTCCAACAACAGAATTAATGTTTTAGCTATATGAAAACCACTGTATAACTGTGGTATCCACTTTTATCACATTTTCCCCCGTTTCTCGGGAACTCCGATTATGCGGAAATGACTGTAACTTCAAGAGGGATACGGATGGAGGATTGAGAGATGGCGAAGAAGCGTAAGGCTGAAAGAGAGATGGAAGGAGACAAAAGTGTTTGCTACATGACGGAAATACCACTGTGAAGATGTAAACAGGTAAGATTACCAGTTGTTTCCAGTTCGTTATATCAAAATAGAATATCAGAGCTGCTTTTACCAGGACCATCTAGCCGCCTTTTTATTTCATTAACAACTGCTCTTATTTATTAGCACTTTATACTTTCATTACATTTCACAAGATGTAATCATGGATTTTCCATTTCAAAAAGCCAACAACCGCAGCTCCTCTTCATCGCAACTTCAACAGTCTCTCGTTTCTCACCCTTTTCTCTCCTTACCTCTCTCTCTCTCTCTCTCTCTCTCCGTGGCCAAAGGTTGTAAACAGGTCCTATGTAAACAAGCAATATCGGCTGGTAGCCAAGCAGTGGTACATACACTCACTATGTTGTCAGAGACCACTGACATGGAGATATTAAGAATAACGGTCAAGGGAAGTAAATGGTACCATCCATTCATAGCATGTTTGTAAATAATGAAAGCAGCAAGGATTCCACTGCAGTGGTCTGTACTTACGGGAGGTCTGGGATGAAGGGATTCACTAGTAATACTGAGGATGTTTCCCTCCCTCATACGCCATTTATAAACACTTTGCCATTGGGTAACATATTATTCTTGCTTAAACCTCACAGCACTCGGAGAAAGAGACTTGAATACTTTGATACTTTTCATACTAAGAATAATCTGAATTTGAAGTTGAACTAAAGAAACTGTCGTCATTACCTGAACTCAGACTAGTCAAAGTCTAATGTGGAAATGTCTGGCTACTCTTTGAGGTAGCCTTCAATTTCCAGTATTACCACCTCTTTCCTACACCAGCTCTTCGAAAACAAACACAGACATCTTCCTCCGCCCCTCCCAAAACCAAACTTTCCTCTTAATGTAATTCTAATGCAACATTTTGATCCCCCAACCCCCTCCTCTCCTCCTCCCCNCCCCAAACCATCACAGACAAGCCCTAGTGAGGCCCCAGCCGTCAGTTCATCAGACAGGAGACCCTACTCAAAGTAGATCGTCTGGCATCTAACGGACTTCGTCTAGCATCTAGCAGGTTTCTCTGTCAAGAACCGATGTTCCAGACCCCGTTGTAGACTACAGTATCGTTCTACGACAGAAATGTGTTCCAACTTTGAAAATCAAACGTGTGGACTTGAAGAACTTGTGAATGCCAACTAATTAAACCAAGACAGGAACAGGAACTTCTGATTTAATTACTCTTCATGAAAACCTGGATGGAAAAAATATGTGCCGCGTTTCTAAAATTCTTCCCATTTCAACTGTCGTCATAGCGAAGCCCCAAAACCAGGTGCTGATGAAATATGGGTAAACAAAACAAAAACCTCATAGTCAATTATATCTTGTTAGCTTTCAACTTCCTTCTGCTCCTGATAAAATGGAAGTAGTTCCAAAGAAGTTTTCATTCCATGCCATGGTATTACCACGCTCAAATAATGCAGATATTGTATACATTATAAGTGCTGGTTTAAACATTCATTTTCAGCAGAGACATGGCTATATCAGAGACGACGATTGAACTCCGGTCAGGCCACGAACATGATATCCCTGTTATCTATTAAACACCGTGAAATAAAAAACACCCAAGAAGCAATCTGCCGCTAGCAGGACTCTTTCGCACCACGAGACACGCCATCTGCCTTTCGGCCACCCTGATGCAAATAAATATAAACGAATATCACTGAATACATCTGCTGCCATGTGCAAATGTTGGCCATGCGCTTATTTCAGTGAGTCAGTGGACCGCTGTCAGACTCTAGCAAGGTCCAGCCTGTTGTTACCTCTCAGTGTTGTCATACCAGGGCTTCCTGCCCCAGGAAACCTTTCCCTCATCAACGCTGGCGGCCATCATGTCAGACGCAATATGAAATTCGGGCAACTCAGTGAATAGGATGGGCGGGTGAGCGGGCTTTGTGCCAATAAAATATATCAATGGAGAGAGAGAAGAGTTAAAATCTACTACGTTTTTCAGTTGTCCGGTATGACTGGTGTCATCATTTCGAATCACCGTGTGTATTTCAAACAAACCTTGTGATCACTGCTCTTAGATTTCAGACCAGATGTTCTTGTCTGGGACGCGCCTAGAAAAAAACAAAAAACAGCTTGCTACGTAACGACGGAGTCTGTGTACGTAACACTGTCTTCCTAAGAATATCCAAATACAGTGAAAACATATGACGCCACGACCAATGATTTCCCACCGACCAATCTGGCTTTCTTTAACGTCCCCTTTGGAAAAGTTATGCTAGACGGAGACTGACCGATGACTCTTTTGAAGAGGAAGCCAAAAAAGCATCGTCACACATTTAATTCAGAAATCTGAGGTTTAAACTGGCGACGGCTTCAACTTAATATCAAGTATTGCTATTTAGCATCTGGACGTTTGTAAGAAGACATATCAAACCAGTTGATGCGAAAGAGAGAAAAACAGCAAAGAATGATCGCCACTGCTGAACACCCTGCATTCTCTGCAGGTGACCATTATAGTCTTTTTTTTTTTTTGAGGGGTCTTTTTTTAAAATGCTCCGCACTATTGCCGGAATTCCTTAAGTAAAGAGCTCTTCGGATGTCCACAGCAACGTGAAACTCAAGTTTCTTCAAAATTGTTGACCAAACAGACCGAGCGATAAAATCCTGACTCTCTCAAACGTAATGATGTTTTCAGATTCTGATGGAGCTACAGGCATTTATTACCAGCGTCCATTCCCACAAGGACAACTAGCGCTAGCATCGCATAAAACTCTGTGGTCAATCACCAGTATCTTTTCACTGTCACGGAGTCTTCGCTTCATTGCCGCTACCACTTCTCCACAAACAACTCCACTCTTGCTCTGCCTATTCTATCCATCCAGCTCGTAAAAATGTCTCCAGCGAAGCTCTTCTAAAGCCCGCACGTGTCATCCAAAGCAACATTCTCACCGATCACTTCTTTCTCTTAAAGCTTCAGAAAGCCCTGCCAGTTGATTCCAATATAACCTCTGACCCCGTCCAATGTCCTCCAAAATTGCCATGTCAGTCTGGAGACGACGGTCATGTATTTTCAGATGACTCTGTGCTCACGCCCTCTTTTTCTCCCTGACACCAGCTATAACACACAGCATTCATTTCCCTCACGGCCAAAACAACCGGAGAAATGGACATGGTCGCTAGTGGCGAAGGCTCTAAATTGAATTCCGAAATTGCCAATGTTTCATGGGCATGGATTTAGGCTTGTTTCTTGGGGGATTCTTTTTAGCTTCTTTGTTAAAAGTCAAGAAGTTTTACTGAGAGTATCAAAGAGAGTGTTGAAAGTATGGAACTGGCATAAGCAAAAGAATAACTTGCAGACTGGACAATCAACAAGGCTAAACGTGTATGATGTGAAGAAAGAAAGAAAGAAAGAAAGAAAGAAAGAAAGAAAGAAAGAAAGAAAGAAAGAAAAGAAAGAAAGAAAGAAAGAAAGAAAGAAACGGCATGCAATAACCGTAATATCGACCTGGTTCCGTCAAGACTAAGAACCCGTGCCGCCGCGATTTACTTCCCCTGGCACCAAGATGGTCTAGTCCACCAAGATTTAAGATTTACGGAGTAGAGCTAGCTCAGGGACTTGTATGAACCGGCTTCTCTCCACCCCAATTCTATCCACGGACTAGGAAATTGATTTCTCTTGACTTCAAAATGTATTTGGATGCTTTCAAACTTGGACAACAACGATGCCCGAGATGTGGGTTTGCCGACGAAGCTGTTTTCTGTTCATTTCAGATCTGTCATAGGACATCAGATAATATAAAAGCTCCGTCCTCCCTCTTTGCTATTCTTGCCAAATATACTGCTTTTACTGTCGTCCTCTTTTCATTTTATCTCTTTCTCCTCATGATTTTCCTTTCCCTCTTTCTTCATCTTCTTCTACAGATTGATCATTCTTAGACATAATTTACTTTGGACCCTCAATAGCTGTAGCCTGTCGCGCCCATTTTTTATTTATTTTTTTTTTTTGGGGAATGAGNTTTTTTTTTTTTTTTGGGGGGGGGGGGATACCGTGCTCCCGTGGGAGAGGGGAGGACCCATCTGCGCATCCCACCTCCCCATCATCACTTGGGTCAATTCTTGGAGGCACAAAACACAATGTCTCTCTGTGGACGATGAGACGACTAAGTGACGCCTGACAAAGTTCTGTAAACTGTTTTCTGAATTCTCCTTCCTCTTTAAACAATCGACAAGACTATGCATGACAGGAAGTGAAACTTCAAATTCTTAATGATGAATCTTCTCGATTTCCGTAGACATAATATAAGCGTTTCCGATACTTAAAAAAAGCCGTAGAATTTTCCTCCACTTTTTATTCCCTGGCCCAGCCATCGCCCCCGGAAACGTCGAGCCAAGCACTCAAAGTGAAAATATTAATATGCATTAATGTTTCCGATATATTAAAAATGCCGAAGAATTTTCTTCACTTTCTACCCATCCACACCCCCCCCCCCCCNCCCCCCCCCCCCTTTTCCCCCGCTCCAGCCGCAGAAAACGTCACGCCAAGCACTGAAAATGAAAGTAAGCAGGCGTACATTTCAACCTGCTTATTATAATAACCTTTGTAAGAACGAATGCTAGACTAGGCTAGCCTTAAACAATTTGCAAGCCATACAGCAATGGTTGGATTAGTTTAGTCCTATAGATATTCTCAAACATACTGTATAAGTGATAGTTAAGAGGACGTCTTGTGAGTTCCACAAACAGCGAGCTCCGGCGTGTGCTGTAATCCTTGTTAACTTCATCCACATACAATAATACTGTATATGTTCTTCCGTCTCCAAGATTTTAACATTTACAGCCCACTTACCTGGAGCTAGCAACATTTCTCTAAGATTTTAAAGGGAACACTAAATCAAGCAGCCCATACATTTCGAATCACAGCCAAATGAGCCCAAATTACAAAAATGATCCGGACAAACCACCCCCAAAAAATGACCACTGACCCGTCTGTGGCTCCTTTGAAGAGTTCTAATTGGTGTCACGGGGCCAGAGAGGAAAGCCACCAGGCGCGGAGCCGGTGTCATACAAGGACAGGACTATCATTTATAACTGGCCCAATTAGAAAGAGATGGATCAGTCGTGGCTCACCCATGACGTGCATAATGATAGGCTTGTGATGGGCCTGGGGAACTCATGGGGCCATGTCCCTCACTGCCCAAAGGATATTCCATGAGGCGGTAAAGATGTGAGGCGGTGAAGATGTGAGGCGGTGAAGATGTGAGGCGGTAAAGATGTGAGGCGGTGAAGATGTGAGGCGAAAGATGTGAGGCGGTGAAGATGTGAGGCGGTAAAGATGTGAGGTGGACCGGTGAAGATGTGCTATTACAGCGGTACGATACACTCAGCTCCGTTTCAAATGAGAGTTTGCAACTGACTGTCTGTGTCTGTTTGCTTGCCTGGGCGCCAACTGCCTTTTTGTTTTCCTGCCAGTCTGCCTGCCTGCCTGCCTGCCTGCCTGCCTGCCTGTCTGCTTTATTTGTTACAAGACTAACACCCCATTTTACAAATGGGCAAGCAGGCAACGCACCAGCGGCGAAAGAATACCTAGCGCACCGAAAGGCATCATAGACGAATGCATTAGACTCCGTGAAAAAGTTGGACGATTGGCAAATGGGGCGGATTGAAAAGATCTATCGGAGATTGTATTTCGTTGCTATACACATTCTTTTGTTTTTTTAAAGGGTAAAAAAAATAGAGGACTGATGTGCATAGTTTCTTTTTGTGTATTTTTCTATGAATTTAGGTGAAAACCGCATGTTTTTACGTTACGTAGCTCTCAAGAAATCTGTGATACAAATTTGGCTGAAGCGTTTTATTAATATAGATGAGACTGTACGCGACAGGTCGTATTCAAGGTGCCGGCGACACAAGTAATCCAAGTCCGTATGGAACAACAGTTAACATGAGTCCTCTCACATCTGGGACCAGCAATAAAAGTCAATGGTTATTCTCTACGTATCTCTTTTGGGAAGAGTTGCCATTATCCAGCTACTTTTACAGGAAAAAATGCACTATTCTTTTGTATGAAAACCTGTCTCACTCAAAACGGAATTGGCTGCAAATTGGTTCCGCATCACCCCACCGATTTGCCTAATACTATCTTCTTTCTTCCTCTCTCTCTCTCTCTTCTCCTTTGTTCTTGTTCCTTCTGACTTTTATCTTCCTCTTCGGGCTGCTCTTATCGCCTTCTTTTCTTCTGCGATTAGTCTAAGTATTAGAAAAACAGACAAACCGAGATCCGATGTTTACCCGGAGCCTGGAAGCTCACAGGAGCCAATTGCTTCAATTTCCTTCCACTCGGTTCAACACGACAGACAAGGGAAGGTCAAAGGCGCGCGTCTACAACTTTATCTCTTGTGCTATCAGACAAATTGGTTTGGTGATTGGCCCCCGAAAACACAGCTAGACATACTCCAGCCAATTCTTTTACGCATCGGGGTGGGGAGTGGGAGGGTGGGGTGTGGGAGGGNGTGTGGGAGGGAGGGATCACAAACAGGAGCGCAGTATGGGCAGAGGGGAGGAGGGGGAACAAAATTAGTGTCCACATTTCAATAAATCCTTATATTGCCGCTCGCCCCACCCCCTCCCATTTTTTTTTTCTCTCGGACCCCATTTTCCTTTTCTGTTAGCTTCTCTGCATTTCAAAAGGCACTTAATAAAAAAAAAAATGAACTCTGGCCAAGTGGTTATAATTCCTGTTGCTGGTACTCTCTTTCCTCTCTTTCTTTACTCCTCTGTAAGATTCTATTGTAATTCAGTTATCATCAATCTCTCTCAACTTGTCAATCTCTTGCCTTCACCACCGTGCTAAAAGTATTTGAGTTAGTAGGTGTATTTCCAGACAATTTCCTGCCATGTGTAGTCAGTGTTTTTGGTTTGAAAGGCCAAAATCAGCGGACAAATCTCACCTACTCCCACACTCTTCCCAGTCTCCCGCGAGGAAGTCAGTCCCACCTGATAAACTCAAAAACAAATATCACTCCTTTCTAGACCATTTCACTTTCTCGCATCAGAAAGAATACAATGAGAACAGTAGGAATTCACGATATCAAACCACAAACATCTGAGATGCTCGCAAACTCGTCATTTTCTGGTCCTGGTTCCTAGTCCTTCTCCAAACTTTTTACATATAATAATATATCAGAATTTACTCACTAACTCCAACACTCCATTCAGTCCCAGAAGTTCGAATTCGTGAGGTTCTACGGTATCTAATATTAGCACGAGACCTTTTTTTGGTCTTTTTTTCTCTAGTCTCTGTACACTGAGCCTGTCCAATTCCCCCCCCCCCCCCCCCCCCCCCCCCCCCCCCNCCCCCCGAGCCACTCCTTGTCCATTAGAGGTTTGGACACCCGGGATTACTTCCTCACATCTTTCTATTAGCGTTCGCGTGTCAGTACAAAGCCACTTATTTCTACACTACTCACATGAATATTTTCATTCACTCACACACTGTATGAGTCACTTTGCTTCTCAAGTTACAGCCAACTCCGTCTAATCGCAATCCCTTAAAGCAATGATTTTTCGGACAACACAATACTGACATCTTTACATTAACGTCGTGGGATAGTCGCAACTCCTTTTAATCCCAAGATTCCGTCCACGTTCCAGAAAAGCTGTGGTAACGAAGATTCGGCCGTAGTTAACTTGTTTTGGGTACATCTCTTGTGAGTCATTTCCAGTTCTTCTTAAGCCGGGTCTAGCCAAAGCGCCTGCTGTCCACTTGGCGTCCATTAGAGGTCCAGACACCTGGGATTAGTGGTGGACATCCCTAGCACGGCTATAGTCATCACATCAGTTCACTGAGCCCCTCATGGATTTTACCGGCTCGCTCTAACATGTTTCCCATAATCCTCTGATAAGAGATAGACACACAACTTAAAAATGAAAGGAAGAACTACTTGAGCCGAGTAAAGTGTTCTTTACATCATTTCCTGTCCTTGGAAGTAATTTACTTCTGGGTGTGTGTTGCTGTTGTTGTTGTTCTTGTTGTTCTTGTAGTAGTAGTAGTAGCTGTTGTTGTTGTTGTTGTTGTAGTAGTACTACTACTAGTAGTAGTAGTTGTTGCTATTGTTGCTGTTGTTGTTGTTGTTGTTGTTGTTGTTGTTGTTGTTGCTGCTGTTGCTGCTGCTGCCATTCTGCTGAAAATGTTCCTAGCAGCTAGTATTATTTTAACAAATAGTGTCACAATAGCTGGAGCTCGTTTTCTTCTTTCTGTTACTGCAGGTCCCGGTAATCAATCGTTGCTTTGGCTCCTTTGCTGCGATAGAACTACCCACGATCAAACTGGGTTGTGGGCTTGCAGAAGGAACTTCCTGTCAAATTCTGAAGATTATGCTGCGCTCTAAAATGGCTTCTTCTAAAGCAGTCCTTGCCTTGCACATGGATATTTCCGAAGCCAAAGGGACAATAGAGGTGTTTAACCCCCCCCCCCCCCCCCCCCCCCC
>JAWQUT010000171.1:602502-640774 GCA_033807755.1 Ellobium chinense
AAAAAAAACAACAACTGAATTTTAAAACTGACCTCTGTTTCTTTGATAAAGCCATTCACGTGCCCCCTTCTCTATCAATTTACTCTTATGGCGTGGGAATCTCACGCACGCTATCGCTAAAGCGTTGACCAAGCGTGAGTTAAAAAAAACAACCAAACTCACACACACCTCCCAATCGCATTCAGCCAGGAATATACCCCATGTACAAAGGATTAAAAAATCCGCTTTTTTCAGGTTATTCTGGGGAAAGGCAAATAAAAAAAAAACTTCCCGCGAGAGATGTGGACCTTACATAATGCGCACGTTCATTGAAATGAGGCCAAGCGAAGCACGTGTGGAAAAAATAGCGCGTCAGGAGGACTAAGGTTGGATTTTAATATCTTTGAAGATTGTGAGGCTGATTAAATTCTACGCGAGTCCTGCTCGTCTTTGTCCATTAAAGGTGTCGAGCGCGCATGCACGGAGCGTGGGAACGCCACCTAGCGGCTGAGCGCTATTACGTCGGGTTATGAATTGAACATTTAAAATGCCAAGAGAGTCGTGCCAGTGACGGGTGACGCTTCACTATCGCCCGTGAATCATCTGGATTAAGACTTAAGAGCAGCACCTCGCCTTCTCGATCACTGGGGATTTACGACGTTTATTGTGGGAAAGTTTGGCACCACTTGAAGCGAGGGCATAATCATAAAGTTCACCCCACTTAATCGCAACTGCCCCGTACTACATGACCAAAAAAAAAAAAAAAATGTGAACGAAAATTTGCTTTTATCTAGTGAATTTTACACAGAAAATCGTCGTTTAGGCGAAATTTCAATTAACGCCACAAAGGAGACCAAAAAAAAACAACCAACCAAAAAAACAAGGTTTTCGTACAATTACCTTAGCAAAGCTATAGTTTAAAAATCAGCTCTAATGGTATATGCGGTATAAACAGAGTTCAATCAGCTAAGGATTTACTGAGCTACATATTTTTAAAAATGAGCTAAATCTTTTTTTTTTCTAAACTGTCACTGGTTAGTGCCAAATGCCCGATATTATTCATGTGGGGAGAGAACACATGTTTTCTCAGTAGTCATATTGTATTTTATCAAGTGTCTGAATAAGACGGTGTAGTATTTCTCCATGTGATCCTGTCAGTGAATGACATAGAAATTATTTCAGTTTCTTATCGTATCACGACTGAAACTAGATGACTGAGATTTTGACACATAATGCGGGGCGTTTTTGGGCAGCTTAAAGACATCAAAATCCGAACTTCATTCAGGAAGATTTTTTATCCAGATAGTACATCCAGCAATGAAATACAATGACTTGATATACAAATGAATGTTGCAGTTACGCACAAATTTCTGTTTAGCAAATTACGACTAAAAAGAGTCAACTGTGCTATATAATAAATTTCAAAAAAAAACAAACCAGTAGCCCGCTTTGATTTTACAGGAGGCAGTGGCCAACTGCCGGTGTAAAAACAAGAAAAAAACTGTGAATGTGAATAGCAAATTTACTCAGTGTCACTGCAGAGAATTCAGGACCTGGGCTTATTATTGCAGCCTAACGTGCTCGGCATTCATTTTTCTTTGAAATACTTTCCACCCCGCTTAATCGCAACTCCGCGGGAACACAACAAAAGTTGCAATAAATTGAAGAATACGATTTAGGACCACAGCTTGTTCAAAAGCACTATATTATGCTGCTTTCCCGAACAGAAAAAAAAGTTTCCAATAAGAGTTGACCACAAATCAGGTTACATAATGCAATCTGGTGTTCAAAGGGAAGCTAGTCGCTCACCAGGGGCCCATAATCGATGGTGATAATGATGAAGACAAGCGCTCATGCTAGAACCCCATGCGCTCTACAATAAAGGCCACGCGAGCATCATCAAAGAGAAACCATTCAACATGGCGGCCATGATATTTCATCGCGCTCCACAGCAAAGGGGTGCATGGCTTTGGTTTTGGAAACGGAAGACGGGAGAAAAGGGTGAGAGAGAGAGAAAAGAGAGAAAGGAGGAGAGCACGTTAACAAAAAAAAGCCAGCAGTTTAAATAGACGATTCTTTCTTCTTCACCCGTTCACTCTTATCACACAATGCCAGTAGACCAGTCTCTAAATTTGTGAAAGCAATGAGTTTGGTGGACATGGTATGTGAAAGAAAGAAAGAAAGAAAGAAAGAAAGAAAGAAAGAAAGAAAGAAAGAAAGAAAAGAAAGAAAGAAAGAAAGAAAGAAAGAGAAAGAACCAAAGAAAGAAAGAAAGACCAGTTTGGAAAAGAAAAAAAAGATTAAAAGTGGAAAGAGGATTTAATAAAAACCTCTCTAACTACGGGGTTTTTCCATCCTGGACAAGTAAGGAACTCCTTGATATTCTTTCAGTCTGTCTCGCCAATAACAACGCCGCCGTCATCTCCACAAACTTCAGCCTCGTCAAGAATTCACTTTAATTCTTAAGGACACAAGAAATTTCAGACTCTTTGAGCTGCGCTGGATCTTTGTGCCATGTTGTCAAATCCGATACCACTTCAATGAACATTGCCGCTTTCTCCAGAATCTTTCCACAACACCAAAACTAAAATGATCTCAGTCTTGTTTTCAAGACCGGGTCCAACTTCCGACAATCTTGAGCAGTGTTGTGTCTTACGACATGGGTGGAAACCGGCGTTAAGCTCAACATGTCAGTACTGTCCAAACAGAACACATCTTAAATAAGCTCCCAGTGACGCTCAAAACCGTATTGTGTTTCATAACCAGTGATTCTCACTTCATTCAAGCGTAAACTCAGGCGAGACAGAGAGCAAGACTGAGAGAAACAGAACAAGGTGGAGTGGGAATGAAGAAAAGTTTGTTCAAAGAAACCAAACAACTCATGGGTTAAGAGTTATAGACTCCAATCCAGTTCCCAGAACCAAAATGTGATGAAACCTTAGTTTTGATCTAATTAAACATGGTGAGACCATAAGCTGCACATCTTTTGTCAAAACCGCATCACTGCTAACCGAAAAGTAAGGTAGAAAATTATGTTATTTAAATTATTTTGTTTAAAATTCGCCAGAAGTTTTCATCCAGAGAACTGTATTAGCTATCAGATTATTGTTACACTATTTCCCTTTCAACACTATTGCAGTAGGAATCATCCATCAAGCCCACAACTGACAGATACTATACTTTGTCTTCCAGTATGATAGTCTAAATTTGACAACTTTACATCTAAACTATCGTAACTAAATAAGTATTTTACTGAAATATCTCACGGCCAAATTATCGGATTACCCTGGGAATGACAAAATACCCTGACCAGGGTGGGTTTTATTCATTTCAGCCCAAAGAGTATCTTCAACTTAAAGATATTTAAAATATGATTTTTGCGTCTCATGAAAAGTTGCCATTTACAATATGATGGTTTGGTTCCTTGTCTTAATATTAAAATATAAATCTCATACTGGGACAATACTGCTATAGTATTACTGTACAAGAAAGATGAAGTCTTTTCAAAAGGAATGTTCTAAGTGATTTGATTAGTTACATGATATCAGGCTATCACCTCTTGGAATCCTTCAAGCAGAAAATGTGATTATACGCTTGATCAACACAAGGTCTATGTCTTGATCCTTCAACTGAGTATTTGGTAAAGCCAGTATCTCACTTACCTGTGTCCTGTGTGTGAAGGAGTGATGGATGGATGGATGGATGGATGGATGGATGGATGAACATGTAAAAGGACAGCCTGATGAACTGATCGATGAACAGGCAGATTGATGGTTGGATGGATGGATGGATGGATGGATGAACATGTAAAAGAACAGCCTGATGAACTGATCGATGAACAGGCAGATTGATGGATGGATAGTAGTGCAAACAGAGAGAAGAGGAAAGCTAGGGATGAATGAACGAACAAGTGGAACTGGAAAGATGAATGATAAAATTGATGAACAGATGTGTAGGCAAGCGCACGGATAGACAGGCTGAAGAACAGTTGGTCTCATGATTGAAAAAAGTGAGCGAGAATGACAGACAGAGCACCCGTTCCCAGTCAGGAGCTGTGGCAGCTTGGCAAGGAAGACAACCCGGTTATTACTTACCCTTCTGGCCACGAGAGTTCCTTCCCCGTCGTTATCGTTGAGTTTGGTTATGGCAAGGTCTAACTGCGGTGCACGTTGAGGGATGTCTGAAAAAACATCAGGGAAAAGAACGAACATGATTTTCTGTTGAATCTCCGGACATAACTGACAATTCAATATAACCCAAACTATCATCACAACATCAAGTATTTCAATAACGTTGATCCTTGATTCCATCAAAGCATTATAATAATAATATAAGACTTCACGAGATATTGACATAAAAGCTCTAACAGAGCGCAGTAGATGTTGAATAGTTTGAAAAGTCACAATCCAATCTTACTCAGACTAGTCATAAGGACTGAGCCCAGTTTGGACTAGAACTGAACAAACCATGGTCTGTATTGTGTTAGATTTGTCCCAGAAGTTCTTCACTGTCAGTTTCATTATACTGTGTCCTGGAACAACTTTCTAGGCATTTTGAATGTTTCCTCCCTCACACCTGCATAGTATATACTGAGTACCATGACAAAGTTTCCATTATTTCTGTGAAGACCACTCACAAACAAACTGCGCACTGTCAGTATCTACTCCCTCCCTGCACGACCATCGCATTATTATTGCCATCATCAACATCATCATTATTTGCAAAACATTTATCCGCAATGGATATAAATAAGTAAAGAAAGAAAACTATAACATTTTAACAAATTTAATACATAACGGAATCCATGATATACATGTATGTATACTTTCTTGGAATACATCATCATCATCATCATCATCTTCATCATCATCATTATTTGCAAAACATCTTCATCATCATCATCATCATGACCACCACCATCACTGTCATTGTGAGCATATCTTCTTGCCCTGTATACAGAACATTCTATCTGAAGGTAACTAGGTGGGGCGATATACTTAGCACCTCTATGTCTCTGACATGAGCTCCATAATATAACAACACCAGTAAGCTTTAGGAACTACTGTGTGACCTCACCTTCGTGAATGACCATGGACGACAGGGTTTCCAGTGTGTCCTTGTTGAAGTTACCACCAGGCCTGGAACAATAAAAACACAATATAGATTATGGTTCAAACAAAAAAAAAATCATAATCTACTAGTCTAAACATATTTTTTACCTCCCTTACTTCCAGCCCAAAATCAAAGTGGACACCTAGGAAATGTCACAACCTATACAGAAAGCAGCAGGTGTTTTTGGTTTGTTATTTTGAAATTGTAGAAACTCAACCAACCAAATACTGTAGATATTCAAAGTGCACTAAAATGTTCAATATGAAGTTTGAGTTCTGACATTCTAAATCAAATCTGTGTTTGTTTGTTTGTTTGTTTGTTTGTTTGTTTGTTTGTTTGTTTGACTGTTTGTACATGTATTTTCAACAGGTGATTGTATAAAACAAGACCCTGATTCTCCTATACTTCACTCGATTTCCGTAGGGTAAAAAAGAACTGAGCTGTTTACTTGTTACCTACAGTGCTGCTCATTAATACAAAGCACTGAAGTAATAAATATGTACAGTACTATACAATACACCAATCTAGCAAAGGATGGAGATTCCGAAATGATTACAGTTGATGAAGCTGCTTGCAGACTTTCTACAGTGAAATTTGCAACTTCCGTTTGAATTAACTTAGATGAAAACAAAAACATCAAGACCAGAAACTTACTGGAAACGCTTGGAACAACTGTCATAAAAACAGCTATGAAACAAAGTGTCATGATGCATCCACCAGCGATTTCATGAGAGATTCTCCCGTCAATTTATGAACATTCTCCCTTCACAGTGCATCAAGTATGATAAAACACACCTGTAAGCCACAACTCACAGAGGGGTGTCTTACACTCACAATTTCTGACAAGGAAAGGACTAAAATATTGAGGCTTCTAAATTGATTTATAAAAGACAACAGAAACTGGAAAAGCAAGTATTATCTATATTGATGATAAGTGAAGGAAATACGCCATTTCAACATAACACTAAGCCCGTAAGAGCAGCATAGTTACTGAAAAGAAGGTGATTTACTGATAACTGTTTAGCACCAAGGATCCACAATCCTAGTTGCATACTATTGGAGGATTACCAAAGTCGTTAGTATTACAGTGAAGAGAAACCAGATGTCTGAGGATGGACTATGCAGAATTGATCACATATTTGTGAATAGTGACTATACTGTAACTAATTTTATGGTCTTTGACATCAGTGCAGTTTATTACACATCCTTTCCTGATTTTGTAAATGAATCTGAAGTCAAACATCTGTCAACTGCAAAAAATATAGCTATGGACTATGAGTGAAGAATGAGTTTTGCATTATATGTAAAATTTCATCCTTATTTTCCTTTCTTCTCCTGCTTGAGTATATACAAAGTTCACTCAAAATCCCATTTTGATAAACTCGATGCATGCTTTGGGGATCACTGTGGTCAATTTTATGTCTGATTGGCTCAAAGATGCAATTTACAACAGATTTTCTGAACCTGAATTCTCATTTGTTTAAACACAGAAGGAAAACAATGTTGCACCGCGTGTACTGCAATATGCTAGATGGCTGAGAAACCACAGAGGAAAGTCCTTGCACTCACCATGACAGATCAAGAATATCCAAATGCTGACATAATATAATGTTTGATTACTAGCCACAGAAATACAGTTTACTACTTGATCACTAGCCATCTACATTCTGCACAAACATAATATATGTGATTCCCATTTTAAAAATATGCACAAAACAAAGTGCAACAAGAGGGAAGGGAGGGATAAGCAAGCTCATATGTAACTTAAAAACACTAAAATATTTCTAGCAACCTGAAATGTCATGCACAAGTTCCTTATTGACAGCACACAGAAAAAGGAAATCTGTACATACAAAATGACATGTAGCATGATGTTAACTTTAAACTTCTATTACAAGTGAACATTTTCACGATCACATTTCTTTCATCAGGCAAATCAACTATTCAAAAGTAAGTCAGATCTTCCACAATAATATTCATACAAAGAAAAAGGTGAAAACAGATAAAACAGTGCTTGAAAAAGTGAAAGTTGAAAGTTCAATTCAAAGTGGATGAAAACTGTTCAGGCTTTGATTCACATACTTGACCATAGTTTATTAAGGCAAACTTCATTCTCTTTAATTGTACAGGTGTCTGGAATGAAGAAAGAGCAAAATGCTGTATACAATTAAAATTATGAGAGGAGAGAAAAGTGATTAGGAGGAAAATTTGGTGCTACATGTAGGCCAGTGCTGAAAGTCAGTCACCTACAGATCTTAATTTTACTCAGCGCTAGTTTAATCACATGCTTGGTTTTAGTATTTTCACTACCAAACAATTCCAGGTAGATGCAACAATACTTAATATAAGCTCACTGTTACTGTAAGGAGCATTGCTCATACAAGACATAAGGAAATCTAAGAGGGGAGGATTTAGACAAAACATTCTGTCCAGATGAACTTGAAGATCATGGGTGAGGCTGAAGTTATTCCTGCTGAAATCTTTTACTAGTAAAATACTGACCGTTCTCACTTATCACAAATGTATGTTTCATGTCCCATGTCACTTGGAGAGGATATCTGACTTTCTTAGCATACAATATTGACAGAAAACAGGTACCATAGCCCAAACTTCAAGCTCAAAGAAAATTAATGGTACAGTATTTATGGTAATCCATATTACCAAACAGGACTGATAAGGTTAGAGAAGGAACAGCTTACAAGCACACACTGGATAAATACAGAACATTCATAGTATATGACACCAGGGGACCCCAGAGACAAAGTAACCTTTTCAAGTATTCATACAGCATGGAACTCACTGCTACAACATACAGTCACAATATTTCACTAGGTAACAGGACTTTGTTGGAGAAGAGAATGTGCTAGAGGAACAGAATGTCATCACCTCACTTGGTTTTGTTACACTCACTGTTATTAGTCTAAAAACTGGAGTTTTAAATTACATCTCTCTCTCTCTCTCTCTCTCTCTCTCTCTCTCTCTCTCTCACACACACTCTCTCTCTCTCTCTTGTTTCTTGATCCTGCCTTGCACAAGTGCGTATCTGCATGCATTCACAGCCGCAAGTAAAATAAATCAGTCATGAATTAAAATCTCTCCTGCTTCCACCCTGTCCCGCTTTTGAAAAAAAAATGCATGAAAAAGCTAAAGCGAAAAGCAAGAGTGCCAGTGAATAATATAAATGAATCCTGAAAATCCCAAGTCACATAATTTTCAAATCCAGACTGTCTCTATTTTTTCAAGAGCATTTCAACTAGATATTTCTGGTAACTATTACAAATTCATCTAAATCTGCTAGCACTGAAAAGCAAAAAAACACTATGAATTCCAGAAATTTTCCAAAGATCTGGCATTCCTTAGGGCACAGGTAAAGAGGTTGGACCTATGCACAGTGCAAGTAATGTGAAAATCAACAAGGCTAAAGACACCAGGCCAAGGGTAGAGCACATGATTCCATCCCTTAGGTAGAAGGATACAATAAAAATGGTAGCAGTGAGGAGGGATTATCTCATACTCACTTTCTGGATCTACTTTCTCTGGGCATCCCATTTCGGCTGGATGGGAAACAGGTAAGGTATATTCTAAACACCAAAGGCAGACATAAAGTTCTTTAAGGTGATTTCTTCTGATCTCAGCACTGCACCATTCTTATCAACTCATCCATTGTCTACTACACAATTATTCCTGCAGTGTCATTCTCTGAACAAAGGTCTGTCCTCATCTCACTAGTGCAATCTACATCTGTGACCTATTTGACCCTGGAATAACCTCTTGCTCACAATGGATTTCATCCCTTCTCAATCCGTTCTCATTTTCAGTTATCTATTTATCCCTGGGCTATTCTGTTACTCAGAACAGAGGGCGTTTCTCCTTCAGAATGTTACAGTTCCATATCAATGATCATTTTTTTCTCTGGAAGTACGATCTTTTTCTTCCTTCTTCTTTTTTCTGTGATCAAAGTCATGCGTTCAGATTAATATGGACCTGGAACTGGGTATTCAGGTGCTGAGCAGACTTACTGCCCCATATCTTTGAAATTAGATCCTTAGAGTTTGGCTAGCATTTCTCTCGTGCCACCCTTTGTAGGTGACAATCCTGGAGGATGTGCTCTGGTGTTTCAGGCATCCATGTCTATGAAATTTGAAGCAATTACTTCCCCCAACTTATGACAACTATCTTCACTACAGATGTAGTGGATATTAGATCAGAGTTTTCTAGTAAAGTGCGACTTGTGGATTAGATTATTTTAGATTATACAAGAAATCTGCTACATTTCTTTCATCTGGTCAGCCACTGTTTGCAAATCTGATCATGCAATAATGTCTGATTTCTTGCATACATCTGCATAGTGAACAGTGATTCTACAATTTCATCTTTATAGCTGCTCACTCAGTTTGAGAAAAAGCAAAATAGTCAGTTACAAATGATTTCCATTAAGCAAACTCTACTACATATTTCCTGTTTATGCAAGACTCCGTTTACCAAAACAAAATTTAAAAGATATTTTTACTGACAGAAAAGAGGTGCTGAGGTTAAATAAAGACAAAATCACATCACTCCAACATGTCTACAACACCAAAGCACAATGTCACTCCAATCATAAAAAAATTTATAACACATAAGTTTATACACAACACTACCTACAGACATACTAAGCTAAACATCTAGTGTGGGTAATATCTTCACAACAATGATTATATAATAAATATATTCATTCATAAATGTTTATTCATATTGTTACAATATCCATGCCAAACAAAGCACACAATTATTAGTAAATATGTCTACAAATTAACAATACAACATAAAACGCCTTGATACATAAACAGGGGAAACGGGTGCGTGTTTCGCTGGAGTTGATTATGAAAAGCCCTTTTATCAAAGGCAGACAGAACCAAGTTCTGAAATGTATCAAACAATGAATAACCTCTGATAATCTTTGTATATTCTCTATTCCCATGCTTGAACACATGCAACCTGCCCACTGGTTAATAAAAGCACACATCAAATTTAAAAGCCAACAAACATCACAACATCACTACAAGACAGTACAACACACTACTCACAATGGTCTGGCAGGCTCGGAGGCTGGCAAGGTTCCATCTCTGTTACCCTCATCATCATCATCATCCTCATCTTCATCCTCTTCATCCTCATCTTCTTCCTCTAAGACTACAGTTTTGGCTACCCTCTCCTCTGCTCCCATCTTGCTAAGGTGAAGGGCAAGGCGTTCCAGATCCTACCAGGATTGAAAACAATAAACAAAACAAAAAATTATTATACTAACTGGGAAAGATGTCTTCCTAATAAATACCTTCTCCTAAAAAAAGCAAAACAAAAGAAAGACATGAATGAGTATATGATGAAACAAGAAACAAGGTGATCAGAACTTCTACACTCAAAATGCAAAGCAGCAATATGGGGACTAAAGATGTGTGTCCTGTCAATGAGGTGGGGAAGAAAGAGAGAAGGCAAAGTCACCAGGGGCAAAGTATGAGATAGGTTGAGAGTAACTAAGATCCGCATAAAACCAAATAAAACAAATTTAAAACAAAATTTTACAGCCAGAATCTTTTTCATGATTCCTTAAGCTCAGATCAAAACATCCATATCAAATTTTCCTCACATAAATGCTGCCATCATACTGAAGTTTTCTCCGGTGCCTAAGGTCAAGATATTTCCTTGATCCAGAGAGGATAGGATTGTGCACCACCATTGTGCACTTCCATGTCACCACAGTCATCAGCTAGCCACCCATTTCATCTACCCCCAACTTCCCAGGAAAGACAAAAAAAAAATTCCATACAACGTCAACATTCAAATTCCTGTAACTAAGTTGCCAAGCTCCGTAACAATCGTTCCATCAAAAAGATAAAAAGACAATGAGAGATAGGCAAACACAGCACTATCTGCTAAACCCGTGTTGTCCAAGGCATAAAATAAGATCAACACAAACTGCCTATCATAACATTTGAAGTATGTGCAAATCATTCTTCTCTGAGATATGCTGATGACTTTAATGTTGTGCATAAATCATCACACACCCCACTCTTCATCCTTGACACACACTTTAGATTGTAACAATCTACGCAAAAGACAACACCCCCCCCCTCATAAGATATTAGTATACTGCAACATTGACACAAATCACCACCTCTTCTCCCCATCCCCACCCCCACTTGAATATACCATGACTGACCTCTGTCTTGTTAACAGGTCCTCCATACCCTGATGATGGCTTGGCACCGGGTTGATGCTGCATAGCTTGGTTACTTGCACTGGCACTGGATGGTTTTTGATCAGGCTTGGCTGCAATGACAAAACAATTCATTAATGACACATACTGATTGAGGAACAAAATTTCATTCAGAAAGTCTACAGACATATTTACCCAGATGACAGCAGCAAACTTCTATTTTAATATAGAACTTGCCATGTATTTTTTCTTATTCATCAAGTTTGTCTATTAAATGCCCTTTTGATTAATTCTGATTTTTGATTTTTCAGACATTTTCGGCAGTCTGCCACCCGTTGTTTATGGTCAATATGTGAAAGGACAATGACATGATGGCTAATGTACAATTTCTTGACTCCATTTAATTGCAAAATTTTTGAGGCAGGGAAGAGTTTGCGTTTATTCAGTGACTTTTAGAATAGTATTGTGTTATGTGAAAAATGCTACGATTACAAGTTAGCTTGCATAACTTTTTACAAGTGTCCAAAAAAACTTGTGTGTTAAACAGAAAGCTGATCACTGCATCTAAGAAACACAAAAAGAATCAGCCACAGTTCATTCACTAACCTCACTTGTACAGATTCTTGGTTTGTAGGATGTTGTGATTCATTAGTGAACTTTGAAATAAATAATAGCTGACACTGAACCAGCAGTATGAGAATACTGGATGTTCAAGCATGCTGGGTTTGTAGCATTTACAAACATTTCTAGGAGATTCTAGGGAGTTCTCACGATTTTTCAAATGTTTAAGGAGGATCAGAATACACTTTTCATGCAGAGAACTTTATAATGGCCACACACAGAAAAACACCTTGGGCTTGAAATCATAGGGTCACCAGTATTATATTCTTATCTCCTTACATAGCTATAATCATAGGGTCCCCGGTATTATATTCTTATCTCCTTACATACCTATAATCATAGGGTCCCCGGTATTATATTCTTATCTCCTTACATACCTATAATCATAAGGTCCCCGGTATTATATTCTTATCTCCTTACACACCTATAATCATAGGGTCCCCGGTATTATATTCTTATCTCCTTACATACCTATAATCATAAGGTCCCCGGTATTATATTCTTATCTCCTTACATACCTATAAGGCGAGATTGTTGTTGCATCTGAAAGCCAGACTTCTGCCCTGGCAGCTCCTGGGGGACTGTAATTGGTTTGTGCTGAAAGTGACTAGACGACGGCCTCTGCTGCTGCTGCAGATGCTGGTGCGGGGAAAAATGCTGCTGTGGTTGGGGCTGGGGTGGCGGATGGTAAGGTGGGATTTGTTGTTGCTGCTGAGAGACACAAATACAAACATCAAACAAGTTTTAAATGCCTATCCTACACCGAGGCCCTGCTAACATGACCACCATATCTTCAACGAAACACCTTTATTGCCTATACACTCAAAGACTACTGATGGTATCAACTTGAAATTTGGTACAGACAACTGCTGGATACTGGTCATACTTCCTGCCTATATAAACATTGAAATGCTGATGGGCTTCATGGGTTATTTTAAAATTGCAATAATACTTGAACAGTAAGTTTGCGTTAGTGTCCAGTGTAATGCCAACAGTTATTTCTCCAAAGAAAGCTTGCAAAGTAACCAGAAGAAGATCCCTGTCAGCACAAACCACTTGCATGAAATCAGGTCCCCTATCATCACAGATCTCTGCATGTACAACACACTGATTGAGTCAGCTGCAAGATTCACCCATAAGCTCTGACTACTGACCTGGTGGGCGGAAAGAGGTCGAGACGCCCCAACTTGACTATGTCTCTGTTGCTGGTTGGCTGGTGTGCGAGATGGTTCCTGACGTCGCGCCTCCCGCTCCTGGATCTGTTGAAAATTTCTCTTGAGGGTGCTTTCCCCTGGGATCTGAAGGATGGAGCTGTCAAAAGAAAAGCAAAATTGATAATGAAGGTCATACTCTGGAACCTAAACCTGACTTGTTGATTTCTTTTTCTTATAATCTGTCACCAGAGAAACTGACTGACACAGTGACACATGAATTACTTTGATTACATCAGGAATATAAACATGTTTTTCAACAAATTTTGAAAGATACAAGCCAATGGCTAAGACATAATTCCAAGGCCTCATTGTGCTTCAAGACAAACGCCACAGAACTCCATACAATGTAACTAAGTATTTTTGATGGGGAATGCTGGGGGAGAAAGAATTATTCAGTGCACATCATACACATGAATTCCTTATGAGAAAATGACCAACCAATAGGCACAATGTCGAGAAAATCTAGCAAGGGTTTACAGTACTTGAGCATTTCAAGGATATGAAATTCCAAGACGTTTCCATTTTTCCATGGCCTATCATGTGCCAATCCTGTTACCAAACTTAACACTGGTACAATTCTAGCTCACCGTCATAGTAGTGCATGTTCTTACTGTTGCAACAATATTGTAATCCTGTATGTCATAGAGAAAGCAGAACAAGCAGATGTAGAGATATATTTCACTGTGGCAATGGTGTGTTGTGAATTCTCTTCTTACCTTGGGTCTCCAGGCATGGTATTCTCATCCTCTTCCTCATTATCACTTCCCTCATACTCATATTCTGTCTCATGGTCCTCTCCTACATGCAATAAAATGTACAGAAAATTGTCACACAATAGAACATAATTGCATTTTCAGCTTACAGAATAGTTAATGCAACAAACCATGGGTTAATGTACAAAGCATGAAATCGCCAAAATACAAAAATTATGAAACGGCCAAAAGAAATAAACAAACGTGTATAATGTCTCTCTAGTATAAAACCAAGATTTTAAACAGTCTAATATTTCTCCCACCTATAATAGGACAGCTGTTAATTTAAGATCTAACTAAGGCAAACATGAGTTGATCATGTGAATATTGGGCTAGTCACTAGGAGAGCATCATATTCAAACTGAGACGAGCAAAGCACAGCTCACTGGTAAGATCATAGGTTTTAGAATGTCATCATTTACTAGTGAAGTCTACTGCTGCAGTAGCTAGAGCCACTCGTCCAAAATTAATTGGGGTTTATCTACACTGAGAAGATTTTAGGACATGACCATTCTGCAGCTGGCATTAAAACACTGCTTCCTAAAAGCTCAGCTAAACTTGAAAAGCACCTTTATCAACTACAGGATGTCAAAGATTTCTGTATAACAACAGTAGAAACCCCTAGATCTCCAAACTCTTGTACCTAAGAAATCTGCTGACTGCAGCAATGTGAGTCCTTTTTTTCTGTTTGACAAATTTCACTAAGGAACTTACATACCTCACAGACTTTATATAATACACAGATTCCCTTAGTAGTCAAGTTTGTGAGGTGCTGCTGTTATAGTAATATGAAGACAAATTTAGTGACAGTATTATGTGTGAGCTGAGAAACAATGATGACCCCACAGCCAGATCTGACCTTTCCGATTCTTCTTGTGTCGGTCTATATGGTCCTTGAGCTGTATGCGTACTTGTCTCTCTGTGGGCTGGTCTTTGATGAAAGTGTGTTTCAACAACTGCTCGGTGGAGTAACGCTGCTGGTAGTCCTTGATCAGACATGACTCCACAAAGTTGTGAAACTTGCTAGACCTGTGATAAAGCATTCAAGAATTGAAACTAAACTGGCCATGAACTTATGGTTGAAAGTCATCATCAGAGCAGTGTTTTCTTGAGACCTTGTGATCATGTCATTCAACCTTTAAATTTCTACAACACCCCCCTTCCCCCACAACAACACAATCAAAGTGCACAAATCTCCTCTTTTTTCCTGAGCTCAGAAGTTTGCACCACTTGAGAAAAAATTAAAATCCCTCGATACATTTACAAATCTCTCCCCACCCCCAAATTTATGACAAGGAGAAAATGTCTCCCCCAACTCATCTGACCTGGAGAAAATACCACTACAGCATAATCAGTCAACATAATCTCATGTTTTAACTCAATGAAATAACTATCATGTGTTGGTACAACTGAAAATCAATATCTCCACTTGCTTCCTTATAGCAAACATCCACCTTTCCATTTCCAAAACCTGACAATCCACAGAATGTGTTTAAGGTGATACAATTGACTTCATGCTTAGAGATTTACCGTACTCTTACAGATTAATACAACATCTGGGAATATGCCTGTGATTTGAACAGTCAAATCCAACAGTCTGGCAACCATCTCCACATGGTAACCAACTGCTTAAATGACCAAGATTCAAGGATTTTCTCCTCAACAGCTTCTTATGTAACATGACTACAACTCTCCTCCTTATATTCCAAAAATTATTAAATGTAACATAAAGCATTGTAGATGGTGACTGCCAATGCAGATTTGAAACACTGCTGTTCAGTGTACATGCAGTACTGACTATACTTTAGATGAAACCTGCAACGAAGTTATACTTGTCTGGGAGCACAAAAGGGAAAGGCCTTCTGCAAATTCTCTATCACATAATATCCCACCTCTACATTGAGACCCTATGTTTCATGCAACCACATTTATAAGATATCAGATGTGATCATCATACATGGAGCTACAGCTAACTAACAGCACAGGAACAACAAACTGTCTTTCCTTTCTCATACTCTCTCTTATTTTTCAAAGCCTCCCAAGTCTTGTGCATCTTGAGACTAACTTACCACTTGTTTGGATTTTTCAGTCTAGGAGGTGGGTTTCTTGGAATTAAAAAGAGGGCCCTCATGGGATGCATATCACAAAGAGCTGAAACAAACAAGTCAAAATGTTGCAGTACAAACACATATTAATCATTTTATAAATATTCATTTTAGAGTCGAGCTAAAACATAAGCCACAAAACACTTTATGACTGAGCTAAAAGTAACTCATGTGAAAAGAAACTGTAAGATTATCTGACAATTTATGTGAATGAAAATATGTCAGTAATAAAGTAGTTGATAAAATTTTAATTTCCATATTCCCTCAGTTTATCTGGCCTGACTCTACAACTAAGATCAACAATACTCACGAGGTTTTCCTTCAGCCATTTCAATGGCAGTGATACCCAGCGACCACAAGTCACTCTGTGAAAGAAGACAACATCGTAAATGTGCAAGAATTATGATACTGACTGTCAGAATACAAAGGTGAATCCAAAACGTCTCAAATGAATTACATTTGCTGTAAAAGTGGTAAAATTGTCACCTGTAACTCTGGCATTATTCACTGTAATTTGCTCTACAACTCTTCACATGATCTCAGTGATTGATAGAAAAATGACGAGAAAGAGCGGATGGAAATACCGGGTGCCTTCTCAAACAAATTTTCTTTGTTAAAAAATCACTTACTTCAACAGTTAAGAAAACACTGGAATGAAATTTTAAGCACATGAATAGACAGAACTGTTATATACTTCATTGACCTCGAAGCTATATTTTCATCACAGTAAGGAAACCTAAATGTCATGAAATGTCAAAAAATGAAATGCCAGAGCCTTTGTGTGTCATATTCACATTTCACGTGCTTGTGAGACATGTATTTATACTATTTTACGGATGACATAACCATGGCATCTAGCCATAAGAAATTTACAGCTGAACAAACCGTTTCTAGCTGCCATTGTCTGTCAAATTTCAAGTGAATAAACTTCTAACTGTTGAATTTATCGAACTGAAATTAAAATAAATTTTTTTTTGGAGTCACCAGATATGTTGACTCACCCCCCTTTTGGTGATTTATTATTTACATCCACCATGAGATGACATGCAGGTTACCATTCATGTCTGGTCACTGATCAACATTAAAATGTCCATAAGAGAATGAAGCAAACTGTGCTAGTATTGACAAATGGAAAAAGAGAATGTGCTCACCCTCTTGTCATAAGTAGCATCTGGGTTCTCATCACAGGCTATCACCTCTGGCGCCATCCTGGGGACACACAAAACATCCACAACTTAGCGCTGGACATAGTTTTATGTTATCTAAGTACTGTGGTTGGTAGTTACCTCAACAAATAAGGGGAGAAAAATTTGACTGAGTTAACAGGGTGTTGTGCTAACAGTGATGAACTTGTGGGGACATCATGCTTTTTCTGCTATGCATGTGGCACTACAGACGGCAAAGATTTTTTTTTTGGTTTTTCTACGTTTACCTACAACAAATGAGAGTACAACTTGGAATGGTATTCAAACAATGAACATCCTGTTTGGATCTCTGTCCTACATGCAAAGTAGAGTAAAAGAGCAGAATTCAAGTCGGCAGTGTTAATATGTACTTCTTTTTTCCAACAAAGAAGCAGTTTATGATTGGGATCTGAATCAATAGTTCACAGCCTTAGACAGTCACTTTATAAAAAGTATACATACTGAAAAATACACAATACAGCTATCATCAGTGACGTAGACAGTGCTACTGCCTCAATGCAGAATCTCTTGTGTGTTACAACCTAAATAGAAGCCAAATAGAGTTCTTGAACTGAAGTGGCTAGGTGTACACATTCACCTCCCGTGTGATCAAAGCATGTTACTATGCACTTACCAGTATGGTGTCCCTATAAATGTGTTACGTCTTCCAATGGTTTTATCTAGCTGAGCACTGACACCAAAGTCAACTGTGAAAAATAATTATAATAATATGACGCATGCATAACAATAGTCCAAAATTTTTTTGAAAACACACTTTAAATTTGACAAATACTGGATGTCATGGTGACAGCAGTCATATGCTTACATGATTTTCAGATTGTTATATCTTCAGTGCTTATTGGATATGAATTATATTTTACTCAAATCTTCACTCTATATCGAACAAAATGATGTGATGAAATTGTGATATTTTCCTTTGTTAGTTTTCACAAAGTTTTTGTTACTCTTACCATGACAGTCCATACAATGTCACCAAATTCTAATCTTTAAAACTCAATACAAACAAAACTAATCATTTTGCAACAAAATCATGACATTATTTTTAGACCAACCAATATAAACTAATTCTCCAAATTTCAAGAAATTCTAGACTAGAAGAGTTCAAACATTATTTTGAGACAACCATGAAAAATGTCAATTATTAACACGGAAATGGTAAGGCTTCATTTGGCCTAAATTGCTGATCTTAGCCTGAAAAGGCAAAACTGAGGAGTATAGGATGTTGACTGTTGGACTGATGACATATGTTTGGATCCGAAAATTTAAAAAATCCAATATCAACATGATTTCATGTTGACCTATATTTAGCTGATGCTCTCATCCTTAATAATTTCATTCCACATTATAATAAAAATTTTCTCTTTGACATGTAAAATGTAGATGATGATGATGATGATGTTGATGACAGTACTAATACTGCCTTACCTAGTTTCACTTCAGCATTATCTGTGAGCAAAACATTCTGTCCTTTGATGTCTCTGTGTATGACACGATTGGAGTGTAGATGAGCCAATCCCTAAAGAGAAAGAGAGAACATGATAAACATTAACACACCAAACACTGACACACGTCATGATACAATAGCAAGAGCTGACACAGGAGTACTGAGTCTGTCCTTTGTCACAGAGATATCAAGTACCACAGTGGAAAGTGGGATGGTGGGGTGCAGAGAGGAATCAAAAAAGATCATCTGCATTATCAGAACTAATGTTCCTTAACAGGTGAATCTGCCAGTTTTTAGGTTTGCTTAATGTCAGTGAGGTGTTAAACTCCTGCAACCTACAAATAAATCTTGCAGCAGTCTGGCACTTTGAAATTAGTGTCTGAAATAGAAATTTAACACATACAATGAAAAAATTTAATGGTGAGAATTCAGAGGGTCATGTTGACTGGAAGACAAAAAAAACCCAGAGATTGACAGACTATTGATTGGGAGAATGGCTAAAGGTCTGGGAAGCAAAATCCTCCCAAACCAAACAAAATCAAAATGACTTCTGAAACACAAAAGATATTTCTGCTAGAACCAAAATATTTTCTCCCGTTTTTTTTTCTTCTTTTTGCCTCAAGCTAAGAGACCATAGAGCCAATAATTAGCCCATAACGAGGGAGAGAACTACTCAGGGTATCCCAAGCTCCTGACTACTCAACAGTCTCTGATTTCCACTATCAGCTGTTATAGACAAAGTGCTTATCTACTGGTCTTACACACCCACACACCCCCACACACCCACAGGGCTGACTTTATAGCCAGGATAGCATAAATAGAAAACTCGCAAAATTTCTGAGACTATGGGTGTACATGCCAGTTTTGTGTTCAAAATAATGTTGTTTCAGTAACTTTTTCTAAATGCTCCTTTTTCACAGTGTAGTACTTTCCCACTCTAATTTCAGACATTTAGGTAGTGATATAATCTGGCTGTGAACCAAAACTCACGTAACCAACATCTCCATAAACTGAACTGGCATATCAAATCAATGATCTTATTCGAATAGAGAGAAAATAGCTGACTGCTACACAAACTCGTTTACAATTTCTAGAGATTCACAGCTGTACATGTCAATCAATACTTTACCCCAGATTCAAACTTCCTGATGCATGTACTTCAGTTTTAAAAAACTGGCCATAGGAAACTCAACAGAACAGCATTGCTCCTGATTTTCTTGGCAAAAAGTTTCAGTTTTCAGATTAGAATAATATTTGCACAAGGAAAAAAAAAGTATACACACAACAGGACACATTTTAACATCACAGCTGGGAGAGATGGAGACAGTCAACAATGAGACAATCACTGGAGAAATATGAAGAGAACTGTGAAGAGGAGAGAGAGACTCTTTGGCAAAAAAAAAAGGACAAGAAAGGAAAAAAAAAAACAAGGAGAGAAAAATCAATAGGTATTGAACTTGTGAACCAGAGGATATGTTGGGATGTTTTCTCTTGAGCTCTCTCCACTGGACATGACAGTGTATGGCCTGAGGGCAACATATTGGGCGAATGGAATGGAGGAATGATCAGGGAGGGGAGATACTGATTTTAGGATGGTGGGAAAAGGGATACTGGCCTGGTGGAGGAGAGAGATAGAAGGCACAGAAATAAAAAGGATGGATGGATGGATGGATGGACAGGTGGGTGGGTAAATGGATGAATGGGTGGGTGGGTGGATGGATGGATGGATGGACAGACGGTTGGTTGGCAGTAAGATGGAAGAATGGAAGGGCAGGTGGGTAGATAAACAGGCCTACTCAGAAGAAATAACAGTCTTTCTCGAAGCCTATAATGTAGATTTTATAGATCATCTTAACCTTTCTTCTCCCCTTCCCCTGTCCCCTTATTCCCGTCCCAAGATCCTTCTTGAGTGGCTGGTCCCCTCTGCCCTCAGGACAATACTGATGGTTTGTATTGTGCCTCAACCCAGTGTCTCCCGGAGTTCAAGAGCATGGAACAAAGTGGTGTTGACATCCTGACTTAATCATGTTAGTACTCAATGACGGCCTCATGGTGTGAGTGGACAGCCATGATCAGACTGCAGACCCCACAACCAGGACAAGTCAGGATTATTTTAGAATCACATTATACCCCTGAATCATTCCCCGTTTTGACAGAGTATGAGAACAAAGAGGTGGCTCTACAAAAGTATAACAGGAACATGCCTCATAGCTGTCACATGTTCATTGGTTGTATTTATTGTTCCCTACAGTAGCAGTCCTATTTCGAGACCATGACGCATTCAAAAAGTTTGATCACATTACAAGGCTGTGGTATCCGCAGCTAACTTTGCACAGGTGACTCACAGAAAAAATACGGGGCTTGAGTACTATATTATTAACCACACATGGTACATCCTGCTCACTCTCCTTCTTTAGTAAAAGCCTTTTCTCTAAAGCCCAAACAGCTGGGATTCCATGGGCCAACATAAAAACAGATGTCACAGGATGGGTCACACCCTTTACAGCCACCCCCAGTTCTTCAGGGAAACCAAGCATGTTTCTACTGTGCTTCACTCTTTGCAGACTTTTCTTCATCTGCATAACACTTGGCAGTGGCTTACTTCAAAGTTGAACAGAAATGCTGCTCTTCCTAATCCACGACTAAAAATAACTGAGCACAAGTGTATTTGCTTGTAACAGCACCATGACTGGGAAACAGAGAGAAAATGAGAAACAGATCTTGTCATTGGAAGATATCCTTACCCTCAAAATTTCCCTACAAACATAGGCAATCCATTCCTCTTTCAGTGAGTTTCCTTTGGTAGCTGTCAGGGAAGAGACAGAAAACAAGAAACTGAATAATGTTTCCGCAAGTATAAAATTCAATTGCCTCAGGCGACATTAACTCTACAACAAGCAACTCAAGTAAAGTACATAATGTCTAATTTAGTTTTTGAGAGGCTAAACAAAGTTTTCCATCAGGCTAAAACTAGGTGAGGCCACACCAACTTTTTGTTTACTCCGCAGCTCTGTCTTCAAGTCACAAACATTTCTTTACTGTGGTAACCAGCATAACTCAATCATTCACGCCTTGGAGCCTCAGTCTCAGGCCATGCCAAATACAGAATGGATTGTATGTCCTGACTGGCTGGTTCAGAAGGGTCAGCTTACCTTTACCAGCAAAAGATATGATTTCACCTGAACACTGTACACACTATAAACCTTTGAATCTCATTCAAAATCACTCATTACTTGATGCAACACCCTGGTCCCTAGATCTGTAATTTCTAGAGCAACTTTTACTGACAACTTTGAACACCTGACAAACTAGAAATTATACTGCATAAGGCTTTTCAACTTTAAGTTCAATAATGCTGTGGCGATGGACAATCTGTGCCCAGAATCTCATATACAAGTATATGAAAAAAACAGTTAAATGAGACACTTTAGTAATAATAATAATAATAAATTGTATTTGTATAGTGTCCAATCCACAGCTTTAATTACACGCAAATGTCTTGGCAATAGTCACTGCATATATAATTTAATTCATTTCCGATGCAATGTTTACATGTTTTCTGCTTTTTACATATGTTAATGTTAATATGTGCACCTTATTAAAGCCGCCTCACAAATTTGTCTCTTCACTTACATCAGTATCGTCTATTTAACCAAAAAAAAATTATCCTTGACAGCCCAAGAAAGGACTCCTGGTTAACAGAATCAAGAAATTTATAGCAACTTTACAACCTTCAGAAAAATACAAAAGACAGACTTTCAAAACTAACATATATTGTGACCAACTTTTATTCTTAATCTGTGTCAAGGGTCAAGGGCATTCCGTTTAGTACTTTGGATATTAAAGTGTTGTTAATTATGGGATGGGTGCATCAAATCACAAACAACAGCACAAGATATGTTAATGTGCAATTCACACTTGCAAACAATGCAAAAACAAACAAACAAAAAAGTGATCCAAATGTCCACTGCCTAATTCCAACAAACTTAACAGATGGCAAAATTCACTGTAAGTCTGATTAGATAGTCTGATAATTTCATAAATTTCCAGTATTCATAAATTCCTCTGAAAAGTGGCTTCTTACTCTGTGATGTCTCCTTATCATAAAAGCATGAACTGGCACGGTGGATTTTTTTTCTCAAGATCAAACTACTGACATGTGCCGGTGATTTTAACAAAACGGCTCCAGAGGTTTGGCACCCTGATCCACAAACTAAAGTCTCCTAGTCCACTTTTTATTTCTAATAGAAAAGTTCATGTTTCATCTGTATCACTGTTGTGTTGAACAAGTCCATGAGCAATACCTGTTCACGAAATAAAATTTCCCATGACTATCCCTTCTTGCCCCTACCTAGAGTTGCTCACTGCTTCATTACTGACTACAAGTGGCATCTCATCAACACCAGCCTTTTTTTATACCTTAAGATGTAAAGAAAGGAGTAATCAAACCTCCAGACCATTGTATATAAATATATGTCAAAGATTATTCTGCTCAATCAAACTACACCACTATTATACAGGATTTGCTTTGCAATGTCATCATTTCAAAATTGGTCTTTAACCAGGTATTTTATCAATTTCAGTCTGAAAGTTCACCTCAGATGTGAAGTGGAAAAGTGTAAACAAAAAATGAACATGCTAAAAAAAAGGAAATAATACAGGAAAGAAAGAAGAAATACACTGTTGAGCTAAACAATAATTCATTATTATAAATTTAGTGAAGCACAAACTATAACAAAACAGAAGTGTTACAACTGTAATGTTATCATCACTACACTCAGGTGGATGTTGTTTTTTTTCTGGCTGTGTTGTGTTTACCTTTCCTCCAGGTCTCTGTGCCATACCCTAAACAATAAGATAGGGGGATACAGTAGGAAAAAATAAAGTCCTAATTGTATTCTTCTGATGTTAAATATTCCTAGCTTCTAATCTCAGGAAATGTCCATTCTTAATAATGTGAAAGAATATAAGAGATAAGTGTTTCCTTTGGACACAGGAGCAAGTGATCTCGTAGGCATCACCCATATTATGACAAAGACATAAACTTCAATATTATACAGCATTACAAACTGTTGGAAAAGGGGAAATGGGGGTGGATAGGAGCAGCAGCTCACCAGAAGTTGCAGTGTTCATGCTAGTGTCAACAGCTGCACTACTTAACTAACACTCACAGCATAAGGATGTTTTTAAATATTCTATACTACACACTGACTATATATTTAACTGTGTATTTTGCCAACAATGAAATTGATATACCTTACAGACAATCAATCTTAGCGTATCTCAAGATTAAACACAGTTGTTGATTCTACCCTTAAACCTAAGCTCCAAACTGGGATTCACGGTTACAAATACAAAGTTGAATCAGTGTATATAAAGGTCTATATAAAAGAGTAAACCATGCAACAGGCTGATTCTCTACATCTGTGCCAAATAAAGATGACAGTAGTAGTATACACCTGTCACACTGAAATGATGATTAAAACCAGACTGACGATAAAATAACTTGACTTATCCTATATTCACATTAGGGTGGTATTCAATCACATAAATTTGCACAGGAGAACTTATCCATGCTCAGTTCATACACATGGATAGTCAATCAATCAAATCAGGGCTAATGCTTGTACCAGAAAACAGGAGTTATACTAAGGTGAAAGGCACAGTCTTTATTCAGGTCATTCCCACAGCAAGTACATACACCGGCATGCAAGTATGCCTGACACTTAACAGGACATGGACAAATGAACTGATCATTGTTTTAGATGTTCTGGTACCGGCATTATATGAAATATGTATGAAAGACTTGTGCTACCAACCTTTGACTAGGTCTGTAACTGAACCTGCACCACAGAACTCCATCACAAGCTGGGGGGGGGAGGAGAAGCAAAGGAGTTAAAATAACATAAGAAATTACAACTGCGGACTAATTGAAATCATGGGTTGTTCCAATAAACTTTTCAGGACGAAATTTATTTCTCTATATCAGTGTTTCAGATATTCCTTGAAATATGGCAAACAAGATGAGGTGGCCCTGAAGAAATCAAATTATCCATGCTTGACTGTATCTTGAAAGCTGCCTGTGTGACTTTCTGAGAAAATCATGAGCACTTCTGTATACTTACTGCCAGTAATTCTAGTCACTTGCTATTTATGAACATCATTTTAATTATATGCTGCTTCATAATGGTAAAATAGGACTTGTATCTGTCACAGAATAATCTACTTGTTAACTTCAATACACTTCTTATACTCATTTCTTTGTGTAGTTTATAGCTCAGACTTCCTCACATCAGACACATCTGCGTCACAACAGACATCTACGCATTTCATATGATATTATAGGAAATACACACATGACACAAGACTACAAAGGATTTCTCCATTCCCATACCCATAACTGATCATCTTTGCCGGCTGGTCCTTTCTTTATAAAAGCTCCATAGTATGTGGCAATGTTTCTATGGTTGGAAAACTGGAAGGACAAAATAAATTGATCAAAGACAAGATCAGCATGTATGAATATCAAAAATGTTCCAGTTAATTTCATGAACATATCAACCCTTTCACTACAACTTGCCCAGCCCAAAACAAGTGTTCAACCTGTGCTTTCCAAGGATCAATTAAATAAAACGGGAACAAAAGTCAAACAGATGCCATGAACTGGCTTGAGGCAGCTGTCACAGTGTAAATCTGTGGCACTGAAGAATGCACGTTTGAATATGCCATGTTCAATTTATGTTAATGATATGTGTTCACTCTGAAATCTATCTACAGAAACCAAAATGGCAGTACTACAGTATTATCCCTAGTGTTGAAAGAACTAACCACTGAAGATCTGGAACAGTAAGTGTGAAAGTGTGACATAGGATGTGTGGCTTACAAAGCTCATATACTAGGAATGTGTCTCACTGAACAGTGACATCCTGTGTACAAAGACTGCCATCTTCAATGCATTCTTTACTATATCCTTGATTTGATCCACATAATACTTGTACAGACAATTGTTTACTCACCTTTTTCAAGACGTTAATCTCTAATTTGATTTCTTCTTCTTCATCCTGCAATAGAAAAATTTCACAGCATGACTCAGTTTCTTAAGATATTAAGTGAGAAAGAATATAATAATGCTGCACTATTCAACACTCCTGCCATAGATATCTATTCAATCCAGACAGCTCCTGAACCACTAACTAAAAGTTTAAGATTGATTCTCCATTCCACAGTAATCTCCAAACGGGGTTTTGTAATACAACTGATCCTGCAGTTAATATTAATATTTACCAGCTACAGGCTGGAGTTGCTTTGTGTGCTCTCACTAACTACAGTTTACTTGTAATGGTGACACCGCTGGTTGGGGTTTACTTAATCCACAACGGTCAATTAAGATGACCTGGCCCACTGTTAAATAATGGAAAATAAATCAACACCAACAGGAATACAGCAGGTGCCATCATCTAGATTTATCATGCATAAGACAGGTGATCAGGTCTTACTTTTTATATTTAGAAAGCAGGGTTGACTTTTCCATGATATTCCCAGGTGGACTAACACTTTTTTCATAATAAAAAATGTCATGAAAATCGGCACATACCTTCTTGTCATGGAGAAGGTGTTCAGCAAGTTTCATTGCTATAAGTGTGCTAGATTCATGGGAGAATAATTTAAAGTAGAAATGCCAATCAAATCTTTATAGTTTTCATAATCTTTTCATTACTGCAAAACTTTTTTTTCCTTCTCCAGCTATCTTTCAGACCTGAAAACACCCATTATAATTATCCATGTTTTTTTTTTCCAACTCCAATACAATAAATCAGATGAGAAAAAAACCACATTGATTCACCTCTGTGACTGTCATGACCTTGATGGCAGCTAACTGTCCAGTCTTGGTGTGCCGACCCTGTAAGTAAAAAAAAAAAAAAAGTTTAATCTGAGTATCAAGTGTGAGTCTGACAGTAAGACAGTTAATTACTGCAGTAACAGCCATTTAGTGCCAGGAAAAAGGACTATCTAACAGACAGGCATACAAAAGATGGAACAAGCACCTACAGACAAAAGGGAGGACAAGAAAGTGGGAAATCACTTCATATGCTGCGCTATCTGGTGGGATGAACCAGTAGAAATGGAAATGTCCAACAGGCCATGATGTCAATTCTAATCCTAAGTATTCCCAAGAAACAGACATCCTTCCATCAATCTTAGCAAACCTCTCACCTCAAACTTAACCTACCAGACTGATGATGGAGTAGTGAGTACATTATGGCATCAGTGACAAAGGTGGGGCAGCAAAGAACAAACTCAATGGAATCAGACATGTTCATGTGAGGCTGTTTTCAAAATGCTGGAGAAATGTGCATCTCAAATACTGCACATCTTAACAATATGCAACCACTATAAACTCGAAAACTGAAATGCCTTGCATTGGCGGTTGATGAATGGATGTAGCCAGATATAGCCCAGCCTGGCCTGATACCATTCATACAATATGAAACTGGATCAAAGTTATGCAGCAAGTGGACATTGAAACCTTAAAAGCAAACATTTTTCAAACTGCTATAACAGCTATAAAAAAACTGCTATAACTGCTATAAAATGTAAACTAATACTATAAGGCAAATAGTCAAACCTTAATGCACTGAAAGTGTTAGTAACTCTGACACCTTTGCTTCAATAGGGATCACAATCGCTAGAAGGTATGGCCATAATATTTAGTTATGACTATTGGGTATGGGATGTCAATTCCGACCAAATGCAACACCCACCCTACTTCTTACAGACTTTTATAATACAGTATGTGTTTGCAAGTCATATTTCTGGTTGTCACAGCAAGACTAGGTCACCATCATAATCAATAGCCTGGGGATTAATCACGTTTGAGCCTTGAGAGTTCTCAGACAGGGGCAAAGGTGGGGAGGGGGAGGAGGGGGTGGAATGGAACAAGGAAACGGACGTGTGAGGACAGTGAAGCCTGTCTAAACGCAGGGACAATGTATGATAATACTTGTCATACAACAGCATGACTCTGCATTATAACAATCAGCTATGATAAGTTTTGTTTTTTTTTCCTCCTCGGCATTTTTTTCCCAGCGGCGGGGGCGGGTGGGTGATGCCATGCCATGGTGAATTACTGCAGGCTTATTTGCAACCGAGCATGCGATCAACCCCCCCCCCCCCCCCCCCCCCCCCCCCCCCCCCNCCACATCGATTAAACAAAATCCCAAAGCTTGCACAAAACAAGTGTGCCCACTGCTGTTCATACAAGATTGTTTCCCTTGCCAACTGAGATGAAAAAAAAAAAAAGGTGTCTGTGGCCCGACAAGTGTTTTCCACTTCCACTTCTCCACACTGACAATACAAGTCATGTCTACACCTTCCCTGTGTTCTACTGATTCTTTGTTCCCAAAGTGCTGGGTGTTTAACAACTGTCATACCTTTTCACACAGTACAACAGCTCGACAAACGCCTGCTCAGCTTTTCTCGTCCCTAACTGTACTCGACTACACAGGACACGAACCAGTGACCGTTTGAAAACACCGCCACAGAGATGGTAACAGCCAACCAAGACAACAACACTGACAAGGAGAAAACCAGACAGCAGGAAGGTTTATGTTAGGTCCTTCAGTGAAGGACACTTGACTCCCATTATCATTCACTCGACTTAGATGTTGACGAGCACCTGGCATTAGAGCCAGGGAAATCAGGGTGCTGCATCAAGGCCACGAGAAATGAATTTGTTATGTATTTGTGTATCGTCTATAGTATGTACGATGTATATATGGTTGTATGTGAATGTACCAACGTTATGCGACTTGCGACTTGGAATCGATATGAAAAGCATTGTAAAAAAAAATCCTTTGAACGTGAATAAAGGGCAGTTTTATCTTTATTAACAATAGTGAATACACTACAATCAAGGACAAAAACAATAGCAAAAACAAAGGTCCTATTAACAACAAGAGTAGAACAAAAGGAGTTGCTCCATTGTCAGTGATTTGCAAGCGATGGTCAACTGGGTGAGCAATCTTTTCTGAGCTCTTCAGGCATTTAATACAACTGAATCCCTTTTATATCAACCCACTGGGAGCGTGAGAAAAAAATTGCAGTTATAAGAATGTTTGATTTTCCAGTGACTTTCATACAGAAAATACAGCTGACTAATCCGTTTCGGAAAATGAGATACATTATTATACAGCAGAAGTTGCGATTGGGCAGACAGCGGTTATACAGAGTCAAATTTCTAGTACATGTACTACCAATACGTCACAGGACCCGTCAAAAGTGGCCACTCCAGAGAACAGATTAAGAGGCAGCTAGGGGAGAGAATGAAAGCCTGTGAGGGTTGTAAATAGCCTATCTCATGAATGTCTGTGTTTGCTCGTATCTTCCATACAGATAATGTCCTGATAGCCAGCAATGTCCTGATAGCCAGCAATGTTGTCACAGCCAGACCAGCAGGACGACACTAACACTCTAAGTCCTCAGGATTATGGATGACTGTCACAGTGGTGCAGTGGTTGCCAGGGGGGTTGTCACCCAAGTAAATACGAGACTCTAGAACTAACTTATCAGTGAGTGCACCTGAATTTACGTGATACGTACATTCACTAGGACTTCACTGACTCAAATAATTGGAAACCTGTCTATAAAGTCAGTTTGTAAAAAATTAACGAACAAAATGAAGGAGTTTGGACCAGCGCATCACAGCGAATAGGTTCACAACTGTGAGGTTCTTCAGTACATGAACATGCTTTCAAACGCAGGTGTGGGTATTCATACAAATTTTGTTGGGCATTGAGCCAATTCATGGAAGGGGGGGGGGNGGGGGGGGGGGGAGAGAGAGAGAAAGAAGTGGAGAAGAGGGAAGGGGTGAATTGAACGCAACATATGTATAATTAATGAATGTGTCTATATATCAGAATAATTTTTTATTTAAACCTCCTTTTCTTTTTCAGTTTACCATCTGCTTTCAAACACTGTCACAAGTGTTTCTGTTCCTCTGGGGGATTTCACTGGTCTGAGTGCAGAAAGCTATGAACTAGAGTTACTAGTGCAAGGACACCAGCTGTGCATGACCTATGTAGTCAGTCACTTTATTAAGTCTGTGTGAATACAGAAAGATAAGCGGGCTTCGACCCTCCCCCATACACCCTACGTTTATTATAACGTGCGGACAGAGATTAGCAGATTAAAGGATGGCATGTTGCTACCACACAGGTTTACTGAACTCTGGCACGCAGATACCATATAATGTGATTGAAGTCGAACTTGTAGCTACCAGGTATTCACTTTCCACTCACGATAGGGAAAAGAGACTGAGCAAAGAACGGGCAAACAACGCCAACGACAAGTTGATGTCACGGAGAACTGAATAAGGGTGAAACTTTCGATACTTAGGAATTCCGATCCAGTCTTGGAACTATCCAAAGTATTAGAAGTATCTAAAGTATCGGAAATACCAATATCGATTATCTTCCCATCCTCAATCCCAAAGTAGCTACCTGTATCCCCAGTGTAAAATATATCGGTAACGAAAGTATCAGAAGTATCTAAAGTATTAATGGAAGTAACGAAAAGTATTGGAGCACCTACCTGGTGTATCAGAATAGAAATAGAATCGATTTTTCCTTATTCAGAGCTTGGAGGCTGGGTATCGCGATATTTAAAAATGTAAGTATCGGCCCACCAATACTTGAAATTATAAATAGCAATTAGTTTGAGATAACACTTACGTGCTGAATAACAGATAGGAAAAAATGAACTCCTACGAAAGCAAGATTTTTTTTTCCTCCACAATGTTTATATTCAGGGTAAACAGAAAAAAAAAAAACATCCGCTGTATTTGATCCCCTATTTAGCACAAGTCTTGCTGTCAGCATAGACAGTCGGTGGAAATCATTACACAGCTTGTAAGTTACTCAAGCCATTGATTTTAACATAAGAAATGGTTACAATAGATGTGACGTAAAGAAGTTCAGTTACTAAAGGCTTTACTGCAATTTTTCCACACTGAAAGGCCTTCGTCGTCGAGCATATAGACTATGACACTGATATTAATAGACTCAAAAGTAGAATACAAGAGGTACAGAAAACTTAATAGACGAGAGATAGGTAGTGAGGTAAGTTTTGATTCTAAAGTTTACATTATCGTGTGACAACTTTAGCTGAGTGTTGTTCAGTGTGCTTGCTATGAACGAGGGACATGCCATGCCTTGACTGATCGTCAGTGAAGTGAACTTCACTCAAGTCCTGGTACTTGCGAGGAGAGAAAATATCTTTCATATCAACAGTCACACATGCCATGGTTGGATATGAGCATTCACTGGACTAGTCAATTAGGTATTTTCAGCTCCATCACGTGACCTAGGAAATCTTGCTCACACGTTGGTTTGTTTACATGCTCTGCTCATGTATGATTACTCGTCACTTAACAAAATATCCTAGCAATCCCTAGATCACGTGGTGTAACTGACCCGTCTGAAAATACCTCATTGACATTCTATTCGAAATACTCTTTCTCTTTGTTCGTAGTTTCACCTGTCAGTCCATCACCCAACATCAAGTCACTGGTTGGATTTCTTATCAAATGACTTCCAACTTCGGGCAATTCCAGCAGAATGCTGTATTAATTACGCTAATTTCTGAAAAACTCTGATTTCAAAGCAGTCGGTTTCGGTGTATACAGTGTTCTGGGAGTAAATAACTCTTGTTAAACACGAGTAGAACTATCTGAGAAGTTAAAGCTTTCAGATATTTGTGGAACTGACGTGGCACTTTGCTGGAATTGCCCCATAATGTATTGGAAACGTCGTCATACTCATCAACTAGACTAGACAGCATGTTGGCAAGAATATCGTTCTTTTCCTGTAGCATTGTTTTTGCTGCTGTTGTTGGCAGGTGGTGGAAGAGGTTAGGTCGACTTGGACGAGTCAGAGACGAAAGGTGTGCTTAAAGGAAAAAAAAAATCTGGCTCAAAGTTTTCAACTCCATGACCTTGTTGCGAGACCTTCATCAAAAAAAAAAAAACACCAAAAAAACACGGGACACACAATGACCTCAGGAATGATATGGGACTGGATGGTCCGGTAATATCTGGGATCCTGAACAGGACATACTGATTATAGTCCCTGCTGTATGATATAATCATATATTTGGGAACTTAAAAACACATGATGTGTCACTTTTCCGGACAAACTACCACGGCTACTGACTTCAAATCTGGTATGAGGGTACACAAAGATACATTGGTCATCATGACAGCTTTCAATTTTTCGCTATTTGGAAGCTCTCCGTTAAGAAAAATATTTTTTACAAAACTTTCCAGTCCCTCTACGGCTATTGGCAGTCTCGATCCGTAAACGAAACAAAATTTCGCTACTCAATGTGCTCTCTCAATGTTTTGGACAAAACGGGCAATACAGGAATAGGAAGATACTGTACATGTTTTTACTAAATATCGAATGATATAAAACTTGGAAGGAATGTATATTTGAAGCTCAATTCGCATAGGATGAATGAATATAATATAGCAATGCATCTCTGAATACACTTAACACTACCATCTCATTTTTTCATCGAAGCGTATTCACCAAGTGTGGGGCAAACGTCCTTTATTTACAAGCATGTAACTTCCAAGCTACTGGGCTCCGAAAATTGTAAGTGTCTTACGAGCGACCTGTGACCCCCTGTCAAGGTTTTGATGAATGGCTTTTACAAGCTAGCTATGGCCGAATTAATCTACCTGTCGTGTCCTGCATGAATTACATGGACAAACATACTCCAGGGCTAACATGGTCCTTAGTTCAGTCACTTAATGAACTATCAAAAGGTGTTGAAAGTGTAAAGGTCTTCCCTCTTGTTTTATGTTACGTCTGTCGCCCTTGTTATTGCTTTTTTCAAGTACAGTTCACTTCACTTGAACATACACTTAACTTCGCTATTTGATTTATGCAACAGTCCTGAAATCTGAAATCTAAATCAACTCTAGGTTACAGGACCGACTCTCTCTCTCTCTCTCTCTCTCTCTCTCTCTCTCTCTCTCTCTCTCCAACGTTTGTCACGCACTGACATCGTTTGTTTTCACCTGTCATATTTCGCTTTACAATGTGGCTCATTTATTATAATGTGAAAACCTTCAACATTATTCAAGATCACGCATTCCTTCTCTCCGTCTGAATGTATCTATGTTTGCTACCGGGCCCGCGACAAAACATCCTAGAGAACATGTTGCATATATTAAACCAAAACATTAACTCCGTAACTCTACAACCTCAGGGACCAGGGCCGTCAATCCCACCCACCAAACAAGAACATCACCTATCGCCATAAAGAAGAACCCCCCCCCCACTCCCCTTTTCAAGACATATCCGTCCTCTCAAATGAAACGGATAGTTATATAAATGAGCATCGCAGACATAGTATTTGTAGGAAGGTTGTTGGGGGCGGGGAGAGTTTGAGACTCTGTTTATTTGGAAGGGAGGCACGGGGGCTTGATGAGGTTGTTACCAGGAGCGATGCCATATCCCACTCCTATCTGACCAACTATCTGGCTACAGACACGGGCAGGAAAATGGGCGCTCGTAATAACCGTCTTATTGTCTAGATGGTCCTCAAACATGACTGTGTCGCCTTACGCCATTCTCTTCAGTTCTGTCTGGTTTTCAAGTCAATTTCTACCTTTTTTTTTTTTTCACATGCTCTGTAATGCCTGCCTTTCCACTTGTGCTTGCAGGTTAGAGTTGTTACTATCTCATCAAAACTCATCTTCCTTTCTCGAGGTTTCCTGGAGCTCTCTCCCACTCCTTACCCACACACCCAGAGGAGACATGGTCAATTTTAAAACAACAGCGAGGCTTAATGATCTATGATCTGGAGGAGTTGCTATAAAGCGGAGTCCACTGTACATGAAGACGCTTAAACAGAGCTTACTCTTACTGCGCTGTGCTATTTCCCCCCTCCCCCCACCTCCCTCTTTTCCTCTTCTTCGTCCCCTCCTCTTCTCCTGCGCTGTGTGACTGTTGGGTAGCTATTACTGTTGGAAGTCTTTATTTTGTATACCGATTCAAGGCATTCCATCGTAAAGGAAACAACCGAACACAAGTATCCAGAGAATAAACAGTAAGGAAAACATTCCTTAGAGATCTACATGTCTTAACGATCTTGATATCACATACATTCCCTCCCACTGTCCAATTCTGTTCAGCCTTCTAATCAATGTAAGAAAACAGCTTCAAGGCAAAGCCATTAAGTGCAGTGACTCTACACTCTTGAGTGGCTGGACACTGGATACCGACTAGCTCAAGTGATATGAAGGACAAGGGGGAAAACAGTTTAGTCATCGACTGGGGAAAACCCTTCACTTGTCAGTGTGAGAAAGTACGAACTGGCGCCCTTTGACCAGGAAAAGAAAATCGGTTATATGACGGTCTGCACAGTAACTATCTTCTCAGCCCCCCTTCTCCTCCTCTCCTCCCCTACCCCAAAACGGCAGTGATAACATTTACAACTAAAACAACAGGAATAAATAGAAAGCCAGCAAGCCAACACAGTGACATCTTAAAGAACAGTCTTCTTTTAGTCACATTCGCGTGATGACAACAATATTATGTCTAGCTAACAACGTATGTGCTGTCTGTTCTCATTCAATATTCGAAACTTTATCCAAGCCCTCAGTGCGCTGCGATTAACCAGTTTGCCAAATAAGTGACATCCAGTCCACTACCTAGGCAGCCTATCTAGCTGTGGCTGGCACTCCCAACGTGTCATGTGGTGCGCCCAGGCTGCAGCCAATCCTTTCAACTTTCACTCACTCTAACCATGAGCAAAGGCCGCGCGTGTCTGCTCACTCCAACTAATGATTTCCTTCCCATCTGCTCCCGTACAAGTTAATCCACGGCCCGAACCTCATGCTCTGACCCTGTCGTTGACAATTTCACGGTAGCTAATTAAATTTCCCTGACCGACTGTCTTTCCTCAAGGCCAGGTCCGGACATGAGTGTGTGTCACGTTGTCCTGCAGTGGAGTATCTAACACTGGCAAGTTAACAAACCTCTACAATGCATGCCTGAACCAGCCCTGCGGTAAGGTCGACTATGTGTTTTGTGTGTGTTTGGAGGGGCGGGTAAGGGAAGAGGGCGGGGGAAATAGAGAGACAGGGAGAGACAGAATGCGTTCTCCGCATTTCAGTTTCTCGTGAGAAGGAATTCAAGTTTCAGTTTTTTCCTAAGAACGACGCCAGTTTCCCACATGAATGTGAACCATGTCAATTTCCAGCTTAATACGATGACAACAACAACATCATTTCTGGCTCTGTGAGGGAACAGTTATCTTTTGTTCTAGTTTTAATTGAGAATGTCTCCAATCTGTAGCTTTAACTTTAACGACAGGAGGAGTCGATTTCCACCTATACAACAGAAGGACTCCGATTTTCAGCTTTACAGGAGAATACTCCTATTCCCAGAGCGGCCCTCATTTCCAAGTTTACGACAGAATGACCTGGAATTCCAACTTTACACGACAACAGTTTTTGAATTCCAGAGTAAATTCCGATACTTCGGTTTCTTACCATCAGGAATATTTCCATTTCCGGCATCACAGACATCTATAAGGACGGTATCAGACATCTATAAGGACGGTAACAGACATCTATAAGGACGGTAACAGACATCTACAAGGACGGTATCAAAGGATACAAAAAGAAAACGCCGTCTTTGATTTCATGCAAATTTTAGAAGGCATCAAGCTTAGATGGGACAATATAAAGACTGGAATAACTAGGCAATCCCATGGCTGCAGCAATCCAAAACGATGAAATGTTGCGGCACATTCTGACTAGATCGATAAGTCTAGATCTGGTACAGTGTATACAACTCCTTAGGGCTTGCAGCTGTACACATGAGACAATGGTGTGATTGGGGTGCCATCAGACTAGGATCGAAGGAACAAGGAAGTAATCTACAGGGAGGGCAAAAAGGGAGGGCAACTAGGTTGTATATTATATGCCCAGTGGAGATGGTGGAGGAGAGAGAGAGAGAGAGAGTGAGAGAGAGAGACAGAGAGAGAGAGATAGAGACAGACAGACAGACAGACAGACAGACAGACAGACAGACAGACAGACAGGATGATGATAATGATGATGATGAGGAACAGCAACAACGAGTTCATAAACATCTTGACTACAGCACGATTTTATTTCTTAAGGTTGACCCTGACCAAACGTATTTTTAATATCTAATGAAAAAGCGTCATGCATCTACTTGTGTCCAGTGTTATCAATGTTGTAAGGAATGGTCTATTTCAATGGCGTTTTCAGTCTTCTACTGTATTATTTCCTCACATAGTCTAAACGTAGTTATGCTGTTTTGTTTATATGAAGTTGTCATGTATGTGTATATATATGTGTGGGTGCCTCCATTCTTGAACTTGGGATTCAATAAAGTGAATTGTCAAAATGTCAACTGATTCCTAACAGCGGATTAGCCGATGGCTGCTAAACGGATGTCTTGAGTTCGAGTCTCTTCACATATGTATTCATTCTTTCTTTCTTCTCTTCCTTTGAGCATTGCATCTCTTTGCTCTACCAAAGTGTGAGCATGTGCATGTGTCTCCCCCCTTGCTTACGTGTGTTTAAGAGTAGCTTGTAGTCTGTCTCCATGTTGTTCTAGACCACGTCCATGACCACGGCAGTTTGCGTTTTCAAAATCAGGTCAGTGCTGAGTGTCGGCGGAGAGGAATGTAGGTCACACTGCCGGCGGAATGCAAAACAGAAAAGGGGAGCGAGTGAGACGGGTCGGGTGAGCAAGAAAAACGACTTTGAACCGCGAGCAATTCGCACATGCATGGCGTGCTTGGCAACGTGCGTGAGCGCCCGGCATGTGTAAATCATTGTGCACGCATGTGTGTTTGTGTGTGTATGTGTTTGTTCAAGGAGACTGTTTCCTCAATGCAAGACGACTGCACATGCTGTTTATGTTTACGTGCACGTATGCTGCTCAAGTTTGCCGGTAACAACATGAACTGTTTGATAGGAAACAAAGAGAAAAACTCTACTCGTCTCACTGTTTGACACTTCAAAGACAAACCACACATACACACACACACACACATAATCTCTCTCTCTCTATATATATATATCATGATGGACTTGTGATCCTGACTTTCTCTTAAGCTCACTTGCCATCGGTCGGGTGAATAACGTACCTTCCCTTCAAGGTTTTAGTCAAGTAAACATGACAAAATAATGCTATGTGATTGTTCGGTATTTCATTATTTCGAGTACCGTACTTATCGTCTGCAGCGGTCAAGTCTTTTAATCAACGGGGCAGCCGTGAAGACATGTTGTGACTGACTATGCTCAGTCCGGATAAGCAGGTTGGTTTGGGGGAGGGGGGNGGGGGGGGGGGGGGGGGAGGGTAGAGTACATACTACACAGTGTTCTAGCCGAAGATGTGATGTGTTACTGTCGATTTCCATGTGCTGTGTGAATGCGTTTGTCCGTTATAATATACCTGCAAAGTTTTGCGCGGGTTTTATCTTGTATACTATAGACTACGTGGCGATTCAGCTAGATAACACTCCTTTCATTGAATATGCACTACAATCATACATAGAGTAAGACCTAACAAAGTCACTTGCATGGAACCGACCTATAACTTCTAAAATGAATTGTTCCAGTTCTCTGAGTATAATTGAATGTATGAAAACGACAAAATGTTTCTGAGTGAGCTTGCTTGCTTGCTTGCTTGCCTGCTAGCTGAATGGATGTTAAGCTGGCTGGGTTTGTCCCGTATACAAATTTTCACTTCTTTACCAAGGAGTCTCAAATTCGGCAAGTCATCCGCAAATAGAGAGGAAGGATTTATGAGAGATGAATTTTCAGCCCAAAACTGGTCCACTGAACTCTACGTGAATTAGTAAGGCCCGTTTGTGTTTTGAACCCGCGACCAGAAGCAAAGCCGGAGGTAAACGTCAAAATTTAGGCAATATCCCATGACACTTACGTCTAGTTTTATATATATATATANTATATATATATATATATATTTCAGGACTCGACCCCAAAGCATGTAACGTGGATACATGAGGTTCTACTGTGTCGCACCATCCTCAGAGGCAAGCGGACAGACAGACAGACACATAGGCAGCAGACAAGTACAGGTCATGAGGTCAATTGTCGTTTATTACGAGGAGCGAGTAATGGGATTGAAATCTGCTCCATCTCATTCCCACGTTAATCTGTCACACAGGATGCTATCGAAGTTAGCAAGTGGCAAGCGTTGTCGAGTCGTGAGTCATTTGAGCTTGGTGTCCTTGACGTCAGACTTTAAAACACACTACTAGCGTGGAACGTTGACAAGGCAAGGATTGTGCTGAGTGATTCCTCCATTTTTTTAAAAACTAATTGTCATTACTGATTACTCCTGATATAGGGTATCGAGTTATACATCGATTACTTGTGGCCATTACCTGATCTTTTCATTCTTGACACTGATTTTTTTGTTCTCTTAGGACAGGGAAGTGGGAGGAGCGATGAACTGGCCTAGATGCTAGGATGGCTGACACAAGGGCTGAAAGGGTCAGGAAATGGAAGAGTGTAATTTCAGCGAGTAACATGTTCTACAAACATGTCTTTCTTGCAAAATACCCCCC
>JAWQUT010000171.1:646837-662494 GCA_033807755.1 Ellobium chinense
GGGGGGAAGAGAGAAGGCGTGGGAGATGATGGGAGAGGGCAAAGGCGTTGTGGAGAAAATCATCACCGAGTAGAGTATTATATTTCTGAGTATAGAATGCAATTCGCACAGTTAAGACATCATCTCAGTTTAATCCTGGGAATCTCCAACTCCCAATATATGCTCAGCGTAGAAAAGCGAGGTCTCTTAACAGACAGGGTCTCTAGACATTATCTGATAACTCTTCCAAGGGTTCTTCCTCTTCCTGAATTCTGCTCTTAATCTTAACCCTAACCCAAGTGCACCCTGAGAAAGTGCCAGTAATGACACCCGTGAACCTCAGTGCTATTCACTGAGAGGCCGAGAGAGGCGTGGGGTGAGGTGATGAAGTTTGTCGCTCAGTAGCAACACAGGATTATCATTGGAGTTCTGAATGATTTACGATCCTCAGTTCAATCAAACTTCTAATTACACCATGTGCCACTTGAGGAAGGGGAGGGGGGCAGCACTGAGGGAGTTCAAGACGAGAGTGACTTCAGAGGATCGAAATAAAGGAACAGCCGCTAAATAAAGCGAGGAAATTCATCCTACAATATGAATAGTGACAAAGTCCCAATCCAGTTTTATCGGGTGGTATTAGTTCACAGCTAGTATTACCCCCTTCCATGTAACTAAACACAGGCGGTCCATACCCTGAGGAGGTCTCAGTTCTAATGTAACCAAACAGCGATGTGTCCGTGAAACGCGTAGCGCATACTCGATATGTTTTCCATGCGCATTTGGCGTTTAAACGAAATGTAATGTATCTGAACTAGATTCTTTCCATCTCTCCTTTTCCTTTTTGGAGAGCCTGAGACGGCTGCAATTGATTATCGCGGCACTGAAAAATGTTTCCCATGATCACAGCTTGATATAAATGACGATGAGAACTACATTTCAAAAGATGGCTTTGCATTTACCAGTACAACTTTGTATGTGGCAGTAATTCCACTGAAACTGATGTGAGAAACGCAGTGGCAGTACATATTCTGATTCTGTATCTTACTGCTATCTCTGCTTTCTCTGCAGTTTATTCTTTACCTTCATTCTCATTTTCTTACAGCCGTGAAGCCGGAAAATGTTTCCACCAAGCTCCTGTCCCCAAAGTATTTTTCCTTAATTAATGATTACTGACTGAACATGTATGGAATCCCCCCCCCCTTTTTTCCACCCCGCGATCCGGACAGCAGGCACACTCAGGAACACCGCTGTTCTGGTATAATATAGCTCCAGTTACACCTAATAATTATCCATTCCATGTGCCAGAAGAGAAAACCACCGACTTTACAAGAAAGGGATTGACACAAGAGAACATGAGATGGGAGGGGAGAGGTGTGAGTCAGGGGAAAAAGAGAGAGAGACAGAGAGAGATGTAAGAGATGTAAGATGTTAGAAGGAGAGTGGGGAGAGACCGTGAGAGCGCAGAGAGCTGGTAGAGCCGGCAAGAGCAGGGTTAAGTAATCGGGCTAATCCGTTGAGACTGCAGGAACTCAGAAACTATCTCATCAGCGAGATTTACACAGGTACAAGAAAAACCGCCGGTAATATTGGCCGGGACGGGCGGGCAGCCGCACATGCTGCACATGATTTGTCAGCACCGTGGAGGAGGTGCGGCTGAGAGGGAGAGAGACACATTTGAGAGAGGGAGGGGGAAAGCGGAAAAACTGTAGAAATTGAAGTAAATGTAATCTTTATTTGTTCATGAAGGATTTTTTTTGATGCGGCGAGAGAGATTTATCAATGCGCTAATTTATTGCGACAACGTGGCCAAACAGGGTGCTGCTGAGCACAAGATCAAATTCTCGTGGGTTCGATTCCCGATCATGATCATGTTGTGAGTGCCTTGGAGAAGTATTTCATTCGCATTTTCTTCAGTCCACCCACCTGAAAAAAAATGGGTACCTGGCTAAAGGCAATGGAAGATCTTGTCAGAATGTTAGTAATCAATGCCCGTAAATGGCAGTGGCAGAGTGAACTCCCCAGAGTACTGAGAAAGCCCTAAAGAGATCAGACCTGTTGAGATAAAAATAATGTGAAGTCGCTTTTTATTATTATTCGCGTTAACAACATTTCTGACTATGACAAGGTCCATAATAGGTGTGAAACTAGGCGGCCGAAGGCTGGAACAATGGACTATAAAGGTGGCCCGGACCAGTTTACCACGGACACTTCAAATAGGTCCTTACCATCACTCAACAGAACCAAACAACGCGGCGGCTTCCAATCATGACTTTTTTTTTTTTTTTTNGGGGTGTTACTGAATGTGTACAGTCGGCTCCACTTTATGGCAACTTCTCAGGAGCTTGTAAAAAAAAAACTTGCAATTAATAGGAGTTGTGGTGATTATCCAGTGCCTTTTATATAGAGATATATATTATCACGTTTTATAATGTGGTGCATGTTGCTATTAAGTGGATCTTGTGATTATCCGTTTTGCGAATAAGCGGCTTTGACAGTATTTGACTCCACCATGAGCAGCTCTATTTGACAAGCGTTAATCCGTGTGTACAGTAGCCAGGCAGCGGTGCTCATCTTAATGCCACAAGAATATCTTGACAGCAATTGGTTTAGTCCGCCCTGTCCACCAGTAGCCAGCCATGAAACATCTAAACCAAGCAAGATTGACAGCTCCAACAATAACACTCACCATACGAGAGGAACCACTCGGACACCATCAACTCTTCAACAGCCANGTCCTGTCTACCTCTCAACTTTATTAAGTTTGCCCCAGTAGTAGTAGTAGTAGTAGTATGTCGGTTTTACTGTCTCTGTATCCTAGAGCCGTTGTCTACTGGGACAATATTAAGTTTGTTCTGCCTTTTTTTTTTCATTAATTCTCCCAATACTGTTTTAAACAATATGTCTCTCACCTGGGGCTCCTCAGATCTTCATCATAAATGTCTCTTTTATCCACCTTCATAGCATTATTATTGAGCCCTGACTGAGAAGCCCTCCCACTGGTTTTTTTTAACAGACATTAAACATTCAATTTCAATCGCATTCATTTCTATTACATTTACGGACGTTTTAAACACGTTCATGTACAAACAAGCATATTGTTGTTGTTGATGATGATGGTGATGATGATGATCAGCTATGGAGATGATGATGACAATGGTCTCCACAGACACCAACACGGACTGTCCAGGATTAAAAAGCAACTCACACAAATCCAACCTCAGTTTATAATTATGCTTTGTTCATTCGGTGAAAATAATTCTGTGATTCTCCTAAGCTGCTGCCATTTTGGGTAAGTGCTCTTTGTAGGGTTAGACAGAACCTCCTCTCCCCCTCTCTCTCTCTTCCACCCCTCCTCCTCCCTCCCCCTCCCAATGCTTGTTTTAATGTTAAGTTAAACATGCCTTTAACTCTAACCCAAGCACAAGTGATGTGATCAACTTGCAGAGATTGACGTTTCCTGAGCCTCCCGCCCTACCATGACACCCGTCAGCGCCTCCTAGAGTATTTTAAGACTTCCAGTTAGAGTATCGATCTGTCTCAATAGATGAATACGTAATGAACGCAATCTCATTCATTTTGTTTTTTACTGAAACCCCATCACCGCCAGTTCTTCAAATTACACAAGTCTCATCTAGATTCTCCACCACTGCCCTCCCCATCCCCATGTCTTTTTTTTTTTGTTCTTTCTAATATGGAATCCACCACTCCAGGCCAGAGGAAGAGGTAAAATGTGAGTATGCATTTTTTATGGAATGTCTGGGTTCAGTTTCATTCAGACAGTGAGTGCTAGCACGGCTTGGCTGTATGGAACTCCATCATGCAGCTTTACATAACATCTCGTACGTCTACAACACTGCACTCCGCCCTATCACCGCCCCCTACAGACAGGTTTCTACAGTTAAACGGTCAACTCCGTTTAATCGTAACTCTTCAGAAATACGGTAAAGTTGCTGTTAACCGGATCGCAGATAAACGGTATCGACAATACCTGCACAGTGCGGCTCGTTGGTGATGGCTGGAATTGCGTGTCTGAGTCAGCAGTTTGTATGAGATTGTCAAGAAGAGGTGACAAAAATATTTTCAAAAACCTTTTGCTAATAACTTTGAGCAGTAGAATAAATACAACCCACTCCGCTCTATCACAATCCAATTAATCGCGATTTTCGCACAAAAAGTGAATGGATAACTGTAACTTTTCCGCATTCTCGATAAGTTACGAGTAAAAGACCAGCCAGGCTGTCCTAGGATGCCGGAGTTTATTTTTGTGCCAATCGATGTTCGAGCACCTGCTGTCTACAGCCAGTTTGTAAATATTGTAATGCAATCATAAAACATCTTTTCCTCCATCTCTCCTTCAAATTCCCTCTTCCCCACCCATCTTCTCTCTATTCCCGTCCTTGTCTCTATCATGCTCAGAGAAGTTCAGTCAGCAATAGGGTACACAGGGCAACATGTGCCAGAAATTGAGACCAGACCTGTCCTGTATTATTACTCTTAAACTAGGACGTCCGCCTAATCTCTCTGTAAGGAAAAAGAAACTCCAAACACGCGCTTCCCTACCCCAACCTCTCCCAAAAGAAACCTGTAGTAAATCTGACCTCTTCTGACGATGACCTCTTCTGACAAAAGGGCTTATGTTGTGTTCTATTTTGTTGTTCGCCAAAACCACCATTTTGTATACTCGTAATTGATTATAAATAATATTTATATTATGCCAGTTCTCATCTCCGTAGAAAATATTTTTGTACAAAACCGCGGATCATCTAGATATAGTACCAGAAATGAGACGAGGAAAGTTTGTTGAGGCAAAGAGCGATAGTTTCAAACAGAATACTTCAATTTACTCACAAACAGTTTTGGTAAAGATACACCTTTTTTTTTTTGTCGGAGGACGTTAGATAAAATTGGACTGAGCAGTGAACAAAGAAGTCAAAGTGTGTAAGTGGATGCTATCAGGTTGACCAAAACCGCCCTCGATCTCAAGACAAAAGGCTGATAACTCTACAGTACAGAAGGAAAACAAAGACGTTTCTATGTAAGAAGACGGACTGGGTTAGCTCAGAAGAGCGATAGATAGAAGAAATACAAAACGGATGCTTTGCGTATTGGAGCTGAATTAAAAACAGGACACACTGAAAATACAGTCCACTCCGCTTATCGCCATCTGGATAATCACAGCTTCCGTTTAATCACACCAAATTGCACATGGCAAAATGCCACATTTATAAATAAAAGTCACTGGATAATTCCAACTCCTCTTAATCGAAACGTTTTCCATGCCCCCCGCTGCGATTAAGCGGAGTTGACTTTACAATAGCTGTACAGAAGTAGGCCTCCATCTATCGGGAGTCGAGTCGATCGTGATTTTTATCGTCTTGTTACAATGTGTGCACTGCACGAAACACCGCACAATGATCGCTATAAAACTACAGGAATTATTACAGTGGGCAAAAAAACATAAAACACACAGATGGATCTGGTCTCCGCGATTACAAGTGTCATAAATTATGACATCAGCGGAACGAGTCACAACACAGTCGGTAACGTTATCAATTTATCATCGAGACTTCGGTTCCTTTATGCTAATACACTTTACAATCCTGTTTGTCATGTGACCATAGTTTCGTTTCAAAAAGGTCTATGGCAAAAAAAAAACATTAAAAAAAAACTCCCGACAACTGCCAAGTCTCTATAGGACGCCGTCGTGACATCCTGCTTGCTAGTCACTGACGCCGCCCAACGTGCCGGCTGAGTTTTGCCAACTGTCACCTTGAGACGGAACAAAAAGACATGAAAACGGCCACAGCCCTGAGTCGCGTCATGAAACAAGTTGTGGAGGATTGGTAGATTTAAAGAGATCAAAGATATCAGAGACGGGGTTTAAAAGCCTACTGAGGCCATGTGAAGATCAAGAGACGTCCAAGTGGTCCGCCAGCTGGTGGTAACTCTTTTCTCGGTTTCCTGCCATCGTCACGAAAGTTGTCCTCTTTCTTCATCAATATTCAATCAATATATAGATCTCAATCGATTCCGTTCAGTCCAAACTCTTCGAGGGCATGTGTAAAAGAAGGGGCAATTATAAGGAGCTGTGATTAGTCAGTGACTTTAACTACAGTACATTGTACTGAGTTCTCTCTGATACTGTGATTGCGGTCAAACAGAGGAAACCGAACAAGAATCACTGGCTAATCACGTTGTTTTTTTTAAAGTGCAACTTCTCCAATACTTCAGAGGAACTGGAAACAAACAGAATCTATTATACGGACAATCAAACCTTGATAGCTTGATCATCTTCCGGATCGAGTATGTTTATACCGTGTATATAACAAGACCATTATATAACAGTTCACCAGCTAGACGAAGTAACAGATTTAACTACCCTAAGACTGAACACTTATGATATGGAACTATATCACTAAAACTATACAATTCTCAAGAAGAGTTTACAATTTGTTGAAGTATGAGAGAGTTGGACTGGCTGATTGAATGTGCAAGGTATCTTATTTCATAGCTAGTATTCAGTCATGTGCGGGAATATTGTTAGTTCTTGGCTTGTGCGCGATACAGGGACTGGATGTGCATACACGTCATCAGTTTTCATTGATTACTTAGAGATTATAATAATCTTTCAGGACCAATTTTATAATCCATCATAGCCATCAAATTAGCGCGAATGTTGTGCATGTAAACTATTCTTTTTTGTGTGTGGATGAGTCCTTGAAGCCGTGTCTGAGTTGGCGATGAAGATGAGTGCACGAGGTAAAAATCTGACAGCTTTCCTCCATGACTGATGTTGTGTTATGGTTAGCATAGCAGGCCTCTGAGGCCAGGACAAGGGCGATTACTGCAGGTCTGAGGTGGTGATTAGCGCGGGAGAGCTGGCAGACAGGGAGTGTGGAAAGGCTACCAAATGGCCAACGAGGCAGGGGAGATACAGACAGAAGGACGAACGATCGAACTCACAGCCGAACCTGGTCTAGCGACCACCTCTATATAACGACCATATAAACACGATGATCGGGTGTCGGGGATGACGGCCACTTCTTCTCTTGTCTGAAAACCTGGACACTGAGACCAACACTGATCACTAGAATATTATGTCTTTCAAAATATTCAGGAATGTTCATCAATGAAGGAATTCACGTCACTGACAGATTTCTTGCTTAGATTTTAAGACTAACATAGATAGAGTGTCCTACTCCCCTCTTCTTCTTCCTCAACCATCCTCCCCCCCCCCCCCCCCCCCNGATACTTTTCCCCTGCCTTCCATCTTTTCTCTTTAAAGCCAACTTGCACAATCTGCAAACCCACGACAGTACAACAACAACGGCGAAAAAAAAAAAGGAGCATTAGCGAAGAGGGTGATTCAGGACTAGTTCACGCGATTATATCAAATATATATATGTCTGGTTGCATGTGAAAAAAAAAAAAAGATATTGAGAGAGCCGAGCAGTGTGTAAGTGAGAGCTGATCAATAAATTTAAAAGAGGCAATAAAAGTTGATGGCGCATAAGATAGCCGAAATTTCGAACCACAAGTGCTCGTTCCCCGTGGTTATGTTCACAGATGGTGTAAAACTATGTCTCTCTACCTATCTCTGAGAGAACCACTCAATGCAGCCCGCCACTTTAAACTAAGTACTTACGCGCGCACACACACATACACACACACACACACACACACACACACACACACACACACACAACACACACACACACACACACACACACACACACGAAGGTACAACATACTCCCCCTGCAGTAACTCCATGGTAATATGAACCAAGTTGCGATTAAGAATTAGTGCTACTGTAGTTGTTCTCGACTTTTCATCCTACAGAGAAGTGTTGTCAACAATATTGTGAATAAGTGACAGATGCAATTATGCGAAGACGAGTATGCTCGGTGTACAGGTGAGGTGTACTTGGGCTATTTGTGATTCTGATCCAAATCTCATTATCTGCCGTATAAACTATGGAAAATAACTCTCAAAATATCGACCGCTGAAGAGAACACGATTCAAGTACCCAAATTCCGTTTGAATCGACACCAGACATCCGTGGCTACGTGTAATGGCGGCTGAGTAGTCTTGCGGCGAGCAGTCGAGTAGGTTCGTTACTCGCGAGTAGTATCGCGGCGAGCGAGCCGCGAGTAGTACTGGTGCGAGTAGCGAGCAGTCCTAGCAAATAGTAAGGGTGGAGAGCACAGGTTAGTAAAATATTGTTAATTTTTTTTCTGACAGAGTAACCTCCCTCTATTCGCGAATGCCTAGCGAGTAACGAGTAGTTAGGGCCTACTACTCGTTATGTTGACTGCTCGTAAAAAACGAACTGCGAACTGCAAACGAACTGCGAACTGCAAACGAACTGCGAACTGCGAGCCGAACATATCGCTCTACCGATTATTTTCTTGCCTAACTATCGACGTCGCAGTAAGTTAGGTGTGTGTGTCGCGCCACGACATAGATACCGTAAATATTCTAATACTATACATCAGCATAACACACATTGGGGGTCATTCATGAAGGGAAGGGAAACATAGGAATATGGAAGACGCCCGATCTAGATATTCATCACTTATCTAAATGACCAGGCTATAAGAAGAATATGTTTAAGAGCTATTCTACAGATAGCGAAAAATAAAAAAGTGTTTTCAGCGGTCTAAAAAATAAATAGTCTGGAACACACACGCTGATATGGTTTACTGTAAAAAGTGAACTATCCGCTCGCTGACTTGTCGGCACGAACGGCTCGCTCTAGACTAGGCCTAGTGCACACTGCGAGCAGCGAGCTCGGCTCGTTCCAGCGAGCTCGGCTCGTACCAGCGAGCGGAAAGTTCACTAGACCTAAGTAGATCTATTGGCTAGCCTACTGAGAATACGAGCGAGCGGCTCGTTACTCGCGAGTATTTCGTGCGAGCGGCTCGTTACTCGCGAGCACCAAAAAAACGAGCAGGACCCAAGCCTACGGCTGAGGCCCGGATGTCCCAGTCCATCCGGGTAACATGCCCTAGTCACAAGAGAGGAAATCCACTGTCATATCTTATCAAACCATTTCACTCGGACATTCTTTGCAGTGCCAAACAATGAATGAATGAATGGGCACGTAAGTTAGAACTTGCAACACTAATGAGGTTTAATCTCATATCTAGGCCTTGGAGTCATATATACGCTCACACAATTTCACATTTTTAGTAATTTTCTAGGCTAGATAACTCACTCAATAACTTTCTCAACTTCCCAGAGGAGCATAATACATGAAAGGGGCCAAACACCAGTCTAGTGTCCTGGTAATAGCTTTTATCAATTATAGGAAGCGTTGGACTCGGGAAAACGTGAATGAAATGTTTTCACAGTCTCAAGAAAACATTGCAGAATATCAGTTTAGTACAGCCACTGTTAACACTCTACATGGAGCCATAAGATCTGCACTGTGGAACAGAACCATAAGAAGATACATTGTGTTTAAACCTGAGGCAATGGTCTCACGTGGTCCTTCATCCATCCAACTGTACAATCGATAGCTATAATAGTTGGCTTTAGGCTGTACAAGCTATTTTCACAACTGTTAGTGTTAGTGTTATTCGGTGTTAAAGATAGGCCCTAGTGAAATGTTTAAGTACTTAAAGCACTGTTATGCTTTTTGATATGAGAAAGTCACTGAATAATATGGGCTGCTGGGGGTAATACCAAAGTGAAGTCAAGTGAACACGCTTTGCCCGGATATGAGAGACTCTTGAATTCATGATTATTACTGTCAGTGTAAGTGTGTAAACAGATTAACCCGGCAGCTGTGATAACCGTTTATAAAAACAGTATTCATGATTAGATTAACTGAAGTGCATCTGCAGCTGACTCAGGCTTACATTATTATTTTATTTGTTCCTACTCGGAATATCCACAGTGGTCTAGATGCCCATGTAAAACCACTGCAATGATAGATCATCCCAAAGAAAAGTCTGACAATTCTTAACAAAAACAAAAAAAAGTAAGAGAATTGTGTCTATCAGTTGTGAAAATGACCAATTCAGATCACAGAAGTCTTGACATGAAGGGCTTCATGGCAAAACGCATTATACACATTCGGGGGTTGTGGCAAAACAGACCAGATTCAAAGCATATTTTTATGTGCAAGGTGAAATTTAAGTCTTAAATAATATAGATCAAATGTCTTTCTATGGAATGGAAATATACATGTATACTAAATACTCCTACTGCTACATGAAGTATGTAGAATAAGCTAAAAATTCATATTGGTGGATAACGCGTTTTGCCATGAAACCCTTCACATATTCTTCCATATTGTTGAAAACTGATTTTACAAGTCGTAATAAATCCGGCAAAAACAAGACCAATTAATGCAATTATTAAAAAAAGCAAATACTTCATTTTCCAAAAACATCCATGCAGTTCCTATGTAGGTCTCAATCTGATTAAGAATGAACCAGAGCTGTGCTCTTCCATGCTTGATGTCCAATGGCCTGAGTTCTTACACACAGTGACATAACTGACCACTTTGGAAACAATTATACTGAAAAAAAAAGCAAGTAAAATGTTCCTTCAGTTTTCCTTTTGCTTCACACCTTCCTGTGATGCCTTGAAGCTCTTCACGCTTATGCAGTATTGCCTGGCTCAGATAATTACTATTTTTATGTATCCTCAGGTAATTTGTCCAATGTTTACAGGTTAACTTTTCAGCTACTAACCAGTGATCATCAATTCCTCACAGGTCTCAGTATTTAACCCTTTCAGCAGATCATGTTTTTTCAGCACATCATGTTTTTTTAAGTGCTGATATCACCAACTTATCATAGGTTCTCTAGTCCGGGTAATTCATACATGGGGATCATGTATTACAGATATTAGAAAACTACTATCAGTGTTATGTCTTTAGACTGTTTACACAGAAAGGATTTGACAGTACATGTACATCATATATGTAGCGAAGAAGTAAACATCTCTCTTAGAAACAGATTAAGGGACAGGAAAGTTAATGGCACGAGGATGGCAGATAAGTGTGAAAAGAGATACTGTATATGTTTTAAGAAAGACTGATGCTTTAACACAGTGCTCAGTGCATCTTTCTCCGTCAGACCAACAACATTATATGCAACATTATGACAACACATTCTGGATGTGGACAAGTCTTTGCTGCAGTGATCTAAGACTTATGACAAGAGAACATGCTGATGCCATAAACCCAGACTCTTTCACTTCAACTTACATGTCTACCAATCCTGCATCACACCAAAAAATCCATGTAACAACCTTGAATTTAAGCCATTGCTGAATGACAAGTGAACCAGTGATTTTGGGGAGGGACAATGTTAATGCCTACACAGCAAACAACAACATGCACTCAAAAGTCTCAAGAAAAGAGAATTCAAAATAAATCATGAGACAAGAAGAATAAGAACATTTAAGGTGACTCACTGACTGGCTAATAAAAGGCAAAGATTGAGAATTGTGTCATGTGCAGAAGAAACTGACTCGCTGCTGATCACTGAGGTGACCCAGTCACAACTTGACTTGACCCGTGGCACAGAGTCAACACGATCCAAGATCAAGAACCCAGCTGTTTTACTTTGAGCCAAGATCCCTTTCTAAGCTTAAAAAAGGAATGAAATATAACAATCTTCTTTGGCAGTGAACATGCAGGAGGTTAGAGATTGTGTTGTGACCCAGGTGCAAGAAGACTTGACCTGTGCCACAAGGTCAACATGATTTGGGATCTATTCTACCCAGAGTCAAGACTTCCTTAAACTGAGGTTTAATTAAGGGCTACAGTATTTGCATTCTAATACAAAGACAAAGGGACGAGTAATCCATGACCAAAAAAATGGTATGATAGATTTAACATTCTATTTTGGCCATGAATATTCGGGTCGATAGATCACTGAAGTGATCCAGGTACAAAAAGATCAGACCTATGCAACTAAGAAAACATGATCCAGGATCTACCCTAGTAGCACTAGTATAGTAGGGTCATCACAGATTCCACAGACAAAACACAAGGGAAAGGTAATCTATGCCATGGTATGAGAAAGATAACATTTTCTTTTGGCAGTGAACACTCAGGTGGAGGTAGTTCAACATCACTCCTATTTCTTTTTTCAGATAACCTTAGCTTCTCTCACTTTTTCTGTCTTGGCATATCTCAGCTGCTGTTTATCATCTGAGATAGCATTTTACTGCAAACAGTATGTTACTGCACACTGGTGACTATGATTGGCAAACCACTTACACATGCACATTCAGTGATATTCCAGTTTATTGCTCAGTTCTTTGCTGTTCATGAAACAATGTATGGAATTTCACATACTTGGCATCATGGGGGTAAGGGGCTGATGGAGGGAGTCTGTAACACACAACATGCAAGGTCATCTGGCCCTGTCAGCTACAACCCTATGGTGCTGAATCATGAATTCTTGTTACATTGTTAACCCACTTGGAAACAGGTCTAAATCAGATTGCCAAACATCCAGTGAGGGGAAAGCCATTTTCTTTTTGTAAGTTTATTATAGCAGACCACACTCATGTGGTAAAACAACCAGCAAAAGCCCTGATCTCAACACTGAGCAGAGAAAATTAATTTATCTTTCATACAATACTTTTTAAGAATAAAAATCCTGAGTCCAGGTTCTGCCTACAGTACCACACTAATGATCTTACAATCTTCTTTAAAGATCGCTATTTTTAGGTTTTGACTTCCAACAGCCAGCTAGGCTGTCTGAAATTTCAAGTCCAGATTTAGCCAAATGAGAATTTAAAGTTACCTACATAATTGGAGTTTTTTGTCTTTCTCCAGATTTTCAAACTGTGGGTGGCTTAGTGGTAACATCTTCCATTTTATATAGTAGTATTTTAAGTAGTAAATGGATGGTGCATGATCAGTATTATAATTATGACGATATTCTCTTCTTCAGCTTACAGCAAAAGAGGTGTGATTGGTTGGAATGTATTTACTGTATGTGTTTAGACAGCCCAGGCTGATGCCACAGTCAGGTCGATTGGGCAGGTGCTGAGAGCACAGACCATAGAAGGAAGCAGTGCTAATTTTTGAGGGGCAAAATTTTACAGTTTCATACCAATACCATGCTGTCATGAGAAAGGGGATTTTGTACTCTTCATTTATATGTACAGAGAAGTTCTTAATGCCAAAAATCAAGTATGCCAGTTTGTGAACAAACTGAATGTAGCAGATGGAAGTATGTTGATGCCTGTAGTGCTTGCTCAATCTCCATCCAGAATAATTATGAATTGCCTACTCGACAGAATTTACTGCCTAGCCTGGTTTACTGTTGGAGTGATGGAAGTCATAAATAGTCTAAATGGCCAGTTTGATCATTATATCAACAAATATTACAATACTGATGAGGAATTATTACCTTGTAAACTTGTCCATATGTTCCATTGCCAACCACTTCAATTAGATCAAATATTCCAGCTGGATCCTGAAAGATAAACGTAATTAAATTTAACTAACACTTACAGAGATGAGATTCTGTCCTTTGTATGGATGAATCGCCAAGTATGGAGTGAAAACATGTACACTTTTTCTGATTAGATCAATCATGACAACAGATAACCAGCGCTCATCACCGCCCTTAACACATCATTCAAGTCAAGAGTGCATGGCACATAACATGATGACAAATGTTCAGTGCAACACTGGCCCCAGAATTTGAGAAGGTGGTGATGTTTTGATTATTATTATTTTGTGTACTTAAATCAATAGTACTAATGTAATGGTACTGTCAATACTGAATCAGTGAATGTCTTCCCATATTGAAAGTAGTCTACATCTTATGAGAATGTCATGGCAAAAGAAACACTACTTTACAGCAGCATTCAACTATTTCAACCCAGGGATTCTTATCTGTTTCACTCCCTCCCCCAAATCTCTCTCTCTCCCCCCCCCNNTCTCTCTCTCTCTCTCTCTCTCTCTCTCTCTCTCTCTCTCTCTCTCTCAACCTCACAACCCCTGTAGTGTAGTGTCAAGAGGCAGAAATTTCCATTATCTATTGTCATTAAATGGAACCAGATATGATACGGTACATCATGACGGCAGATATATCTGGGTTTCTAAGTTTGTGGAGAACGTTACATAGATCAAGGGTAGCTCTAAATAACATTAAGTCCATGACGATTCCAGGCGAACCGCTTTGTTGTCAGTTCTAAAAATAAGCATCGACTGAGTGAGTGAAAGCGAAAGGAATCTAGATCCTCTCTTAAATCAAAGCCTGATGAATTTGGATGTAGCAATAGAGACTGGCAAAATTTTTATCCTTTAACTGTCAATTACGGGCTGTACTCACCCTGAGGCTGGACAAATCAATGTCATCAAGGCTAACATTCACTGATGCGGTAGTCGCCATTTTCTAGCCTCAGCTCATTTGAATACCCCTTCCGCGATTGTGTGATGTTTTCAGTCAGCAATAAAAATAGAAAAGATCCACTCCTGCGGGAATAAAACTTGGTCCACGTGTAAACGAAATATCAGATTATCCAATGCGAATCTAATCAGCACTAAAAAGTATCACATAACTGCACATTACAGCTTTGATTTGTCCCTATCTACAACACTTCAACTTAGCAGAATCAACCATGAAAGGGATCGGCGCTTGGCATTGTGGGTCAGATGAAAGGGAGATCACTCCCGATTTTTTTTCTGTTCATTCGCTAGGCCTACGGTTCTGCTTGCATTATTTTCCGGGATGGGACATTGAGGGCGGGGCGGGGGTGACAAGGGATTGACAGCGGTGAGTAATAAAGCATCGACAACTAGGGTATGTTGTGGTTTATTTCGCAAAAATTGACAGAGCTTAGCTATAATCTGACCCAGTTCAGGGGACCAATTACAAGAGAAAAGAAGCCTGAGAACAGGTTCGCAAGTTGGCTGATTGCACCTGTAACTGCACCTGTGACAATATCTGACCCCAATTTGACCTTACGAAGTCGGGGACCCATATCATAACAGATGACGCGAGCACCAGGAAAAGAATATTATCATTGTTGTCATGCGGAACCGCATTTTAAATAGGTCAGCCGGAAATAAATGCCGACACACTTCGCGGGTTTCCCACTCATTAGGCGACATAAGACCTAAGTCCTAAGTCTTTTAGAACAGGTTGACGGTTGAACCGCACGAAATATCTAGACCGAAGAAGCAGCTTAAGTAAAAGCAGGATCCAACCTCAAATTTTGCCACACCTAAACTTAACTGCGATTCTCCGTCAAATCAACCGAGTTGACTATGTCAGCGTGATATCGATGAACTAGACCGGGGCAGGATTTCTAGCCTCAACCCATCTATGATGTTACTAAGTTCATATTTCAAATACTAAATACATTTACATCAAATTTCTTTACCGTACTGTTCGGAGCGACAGCAAATTTGCGATCTACAAACTTTCTATACACTATGAGATGTTCTACTTTTGAAATATGGAAAAATAGCGTTCCGACTGGAAGTATAGAATTAAATTCAAATTAGTGAAGATTTTTAGCGTCAGCACTTTCATGATGTATTCATGAAGGGAGCCCAACTATAATAGGCTAATCACATGGTTATGTTCAAGACATGAGAACTGTTTATTTAACTCATTTGCTCTGAGTGAAGGCTTGAGCTCTAGACAATTCATGACTGTGTCACCCCTAACACCCCTCCCCCATACTCC
>JAWQUT010000171.1:669006-691506 GCA_033807755.1 Ellobium chinense
ACTACACTCTCTACTTGTCACTCCTTCCCCCGAAAAAAAAATTCCTTGCCAGAGGGTGCCCATGTTGGCTCAAATATTTGAAGGGAGGAATTCCATATGTGTGCCAGAAAGATTTCCTCAAGCAACACACCGAACCAACAACATACCCTAACCCTATCCCTAATCCTACTCTAACCCTAACCCTGACACTGGGTTAGGGTTATGGTTAGGGTTAGGGTATGTTGTTGGTTCGGTGTGTTGCTTGAGGAAATCTTTCTGGCACACATATGGAATTCCTCCCAAAGTATTTTACTAATCTATATTTAACTTTTAAATATCCCGGGAGTAGTTCTTTCCGAAATTCCTTAAACCGTGGACATACTATCAGACAATGGAACTCATGATAGGAGGGGGGAATGTGAGCCACATTAATATTATGTGGGGAGTGTGCCATAAGGGATTTTACAAAATTACTCTGAAAGATCAGGTTTGAGAAGAAAAGCCAAAAAACCCAACATTAGAAAATTTTCCGTCCCCACCGGACACAGGCCCTCTCAACTTGCAAGTTGAACCTACTATCACCACACTCAGGGACGTTAACTTTAGAGTAATATTTTTTTATTTATAATGTTTTAGTTAAAATTTGGCTGGTTGCTGTAACCGGAAATCTTCCCTGTATATACACAGTACCTAAGTATTGTTCCCTAAATTCCACGGGTAAGCCTAGTGTTCACCTTTGACCCTAACATACTTCCCAACTGCTCACATGTAGGTTGTGAATATTGCTTTGTTTGCATTAATTATACATGAAGTGTTTCCTTTAGCTTTCCGAACTCTTCATCTCTGTGTTTGTGTTTATGTTGTGTTCTAGAGTGAGCATGGCAGAAGCAGACCCAGACTACAATGAAACAGGCAGACGGGTAGTGGAAAGTCTGTGTCTCCGGTGTGCCACGCCATATGGCCACCTGCCAACAATTTGCCCAAAGTGTATGGAGTGCTGGTAAGTGATACAGACCGTCATTCCTAGTTTTCAAGCTGCCCCATCCAGTCAGTGAGTAGTGTCAGAAAGCGAAGCGGGAGGATTTCCATATGTGGTAACTGGCAATAAGGAGTTCCGTTCGCTTCGACTGATGCTCCTGTCTCGATGAGCATTAATGTTAGGGTTAAGGATAGGTAGTAGGGTTAGGTAGGGGGATAGAGTTAGGGTTGTATTAGTACATTATTCGGAATTAAGGTACTGACCGTAATTTATTGTAGGAGTTACCACATATGGAAATCCTTCCAGCAAAGCCCATATCCAGCTGGTACTGGACTCTTGAGGGAATTGCTTTCAAAATTCAAACACTGCATGTTTTTATATAATTTTTTTTGTTTACTGCAGCGTTTGGAGAATCAGAAAGTTAGCGATATTGTGCAGTATACAATCGGGAAGGATTTCCATATGTGTGGTAACTCCTACAACTACGGCCAGTACCTTAATTCCGAATAACGTACTAATACAACCCTAACCCTAACCCTAACCCTACCCTCCTCACCCTAACCCTACTCTTAACCCTAATACTAACACTAATGCCCATCGAGATAGGAGCATCAGTCGCAGCGAGCGTAACTCCTTATTGCCAGTTTAACCACATAATATATGGAAATCCTCCCTACAAACGAATCCCCGTGAAAATCAGACCTCCTTACCACTGCATCTTAAGAGAATTTGATGTCAAATTTAACAAGTTTATCTCGAAGCCAGACCAGACCTGTGGTAGGATAGCGAACAACAGAATATCTACACTGGCAACGGGACTGTAGACGATAGAGATAATAAATTTCTATGAACAGAAGCCACATACACATAACAACAGCTGCAGCGAAGTAATGAATGCACACATTTTTATTTTCATTCTGTTACAGTATTCTATTTCTTGGCATTATCATTAAGCACTCGGACCAGCACACTGGTGACATCCACTGTGTCAAAATGTAACCAAGCGGAATGGCATATAAAGTTCATTATTTATTAAGGGGGAGGAATGTGAGCTCAGTCTGATACGTGTTTGGAACCTGTTACACATTATGTAGAGAAGTATATCACCGGGGATTTTACCAAATTACTGTGAAGGACCAATTTTGAGAAGGGCCGAACAAAAAAAATATTCTAGAAAATTTCATGTCTCGGTCGGGAATCGAACCCAGGGTCTCTCAGCTTGCAAGTCTGAACGCGCTAGCACTACACCACAGGGACGCAAACTTCACAGCAATTTAATCCCTAATTACCTACTGTCTGAATCTGTCCCTTCTTTCACGTGCGAGTCTGGTGTTCACCCGTGACCCTAACACACGTCCTGACTGCTCACACAAAGACATCTACAAAGCCCGTACTTAGCAACATTATGCATTGCTACTATAGGAAAATAGAGACTTAAACATGAACCTAGCTGCAATGAATAACTGAATTACCTTATCTTCTCATGCTTGTCCTTCAGCTTCTGCTCTGTGAAATGTCTGGAAGAGCATCGACGATATCACAGACGTCTCTGCAAGTTCATTGGCATGAGCAAAGGTCTCGTGCCCCTTTACCCGGACGAGGAATACTTTGTACACGAAGTCATCATGCATCGAGCCCGAGTGCTAAACTCTCAGGGTGACTGGAGGTCGCGGAGTGAAAGTGTAGCTTCTGAAACTGTCACCATCAGAGATTTCGTTGAAGGAGGTCAAGATGCAATTCAGGGAACCGCTGGTGAAGAGTCTGGGAGAGGGCAGGACACAGACCAGAGAGCTGCACCCGAGGATATCCAGCGACCAGCGGTCACATATATGGAACTTCCAGACATGACCTTTCATCATGATCCTCCTCCTCCTTCCTCCTCCCCCTCTCTCCTCTTCCCCATCCTCCCCTTTCCCCTCCTCCCCTCATATGGGAGGTCGCCTCCGGGTTACGAGGGATCCTCCACATCTGCAGATATTGCCAGCCATCATGTTGCTTCACTGGTTTCCCAGCTCCGCGACACAATTTTGTTCGTTTCTCTACCAATATATGCCACCAAGACTCAGAAAGAGGCGGTTTGTGAAAAGGCAACCAAGTCCCCAAACTCCAATTCGAAAACGGAATCGGTTGCAAGTGAAAGCTCACCATCTATGCACAGAGCAGAGCAAAATAAAAGTATACCGTCGAAGCTGGAATCCGCGATACCTTCTAAGTCGAAAACAACGACGGCCAACTCACCTTCCCCGCCGAAGTCGGAGAATCCGTTTTCGCCATTCAAATGCTTACCACCAATTGGGGAAAGAGCATCCGCTGCAGACACTTGCCGTGCATCAAAGTTGACATCAGGGACTGAAGCAAGAAAGAGCTCAACATCGAAGTCTGTAAAGCCGTCCAGAGCTGAAGGGGGTCCACTTTCGAAGTACGAAAGAATGTACGCTTCACTCTTAGCACGAACCAGCACGATGGCCTTCCGAAATACATTGGCTAGTGCAAGTACTACTTCGCCTTCAAAACACAAAAAATCGCCGCCTGCCAAGAGGCGCTCACCACCGAAATCGAATACAACATCCCGTGAAAGCAAAGGGTCACCGTCGAAACCGAAGACCGCGTCTAGGACATGCAGGGTCTCGCCATTAAAATCAGAACCAAAACCATACGGAGTTACTGAACCCCCTTCACCGTTTAAAACCGCGTCTGTTACATGCGGGGACTCGTCAGACTCCTCGGAAGCAGAGCTAACTACAATCTTTGAACGAGCATCACAAGGGGGAAGAGCCATCAGTGCTGTGACTAGCTCACCACCAAAGTCCAAGAAACGAACCCGTGGCAGAAAACGCTCACCCCAAAAATCGAAGCCAGCATCCAGTGGAGTTGGGAGCTCACCATCCAAGTCAGAAACAGTGAGCAGTATCTGCGCACCATCTGTGTCGGATACAGCCCCAGGTACAAGTGCAACCCTGAAGTCACAGACAACGTCCAGTCCAAGAAAGGATTCTCCTTCGGAGTCGGCAGCAGCATCATCTTCCAAGAGTACTCCACCATCGAGAGCGAAAAAATCGCGCCAATCAAAAAAAGGGAAGACAAAAAAATCACCCGGCTCCAAAAAGGGTTCAAATATCTCCCCAACAAGAAAGGAACAAACTGCCCAACCTATATGGACTCCCACCGAGTCAGGCCAACTGTGCTTCCATGTGTGCAAAAATGAACCTACTCGCCATCAGGGTCTGGCTATGGAGATAGTAATCCACAATTTCCTGGTATCTGCCACAGGTAGACTCTATGATCGGCTGGGAGGCCCTCTCTGCAGCGAATGCGCCAACGTTATTTTCATGAATTCCGGGGACAGACAAGCTGACGCTCAGGTGAACAGAAGTAACCAGACAAGTGGTGATACTGCTAGCGGTAGTGCTGACAGTAGACCAGGTGGCAGTAGTGGTGTCAGTGGTAGCAGCAGTGGTGCTCACATGACACCTAGCAGCAGCAACAGCAACAGCAGCACCAGTGCCGGTGTGACGCAGAGCAGCAATGTTGCCAGTATGTCACATAGCAGCAACACAGGCAGTGCCGTGCCTGACAGCGGCAAGAACAGCAGCAGTGCAGCTTCAAGCAGTCTTAGTAGTGGTGGGGCGCGGCCTAAACAGTATCCCCAGACAACAGCCACCAAAGGCACTTCCAGCACTGCCAAAAATACTCTCGGTGATAGGTCATCTCCTTCGACATCGAGCAAACCTTCATCAGCGTCGAAGGATTCAGAGTCCTTCGGGTTTAGTTGGTGGTCGGCAAAAGTACTCTCTCGGGGAGTTGATGTTGAGGAATGGTGGAGGGACAGGGCCGAAACGCCCAAATCTGAGACCACAGATGAAGACATGCCTGACAAGACTGAATGTGCAGAGAGAGAAAGATCTCAGACATGTCCAGCTAGCACTGGGAATCCCACAGGAGAGAGTATGGCAGAGAGCCCTATGCAGTGGGAAAGAACTGAGACAAGTCCAGATAGGAACACGCGAGGAAAGCCAACACCAGAGCGATCTGAGAGGAAGGTAGCATCTAAGAAAATTCTATCGATAAACGCAAGAGTTACATCTGCGGCGTTTTTGCTTGTAATGGTACAAGGAGACAATTTTGACTACACGAGAACTACGCTGTTCTATAGGAAAGCGTCAAACAGGAGTCAGTTGCAGCCTGAAGTTGTCATGGATCAGCAAATGAAACGAGGTAAGTAAAATGAGAGAGAATGAAGGAATGAAAGAAAGAAAGAGGGTGAGAGGAATGATGTTGAGGAATGGTAGAAAGACATGCAGACAGTACGAGTGTCACACTTTACAAACATTAAACAAAACCAGTACATTTTCTCTATTAACCGAGGCAACTTAGTGTGAGCAGTTGGGAAGTGTGTTTAGAGTCACGGGTAGATACTAAGTTCACCCGTGAAAGTTAGGGAACACGACCAGGCAGTAGGGATCAAAGGTTCAAATCGCAGTGAAGTTAGCGTCCATGTAGTGGAGCCATAATACGTTCAGACTTGCAAGCTGAGAGACCTCGGGTCGATCCAAGGTAAGATCAAAATTTCCCTGGTCTTTTTAAGGTTTTCGGCCTTTCTTCTCAAATTTGATCTTTCACAGTAGCTTGATAAAATCCCTAGTGGTACACTCTCCAAGTAACATGATATGTGGTTGTATTCCTCTCACTTAATGATCATTAATAATTCATTGTCTTACCACCTGATACCATTAACATCTATGTTTAAGAATCATGTCAGGCCCCTAAAAACAAAAAACAAAAAAAACCGTCATGAATTCATTCCAAACGATTATTCTGAAGATATTGCCAAAGAGATAAGAAATCAGGTTATACTTATTATTATCGAGGACTTGCGCTGAACATTCGCAGTGCACTCACTACATTACAAAGGAATGAACAAAATACTTTGCTTCTCTCTCTCACAATCCATCATTATAAAAAAAAAAAGCCAGATGTTTTAGGACGTTGACATGACAGCTTTGTTTTCCCATTCTCCACATTGTTATAGAACAGCTGATATTTGAGAGCTTGTGCATTAACGATGGGATCTTTGAGCATCGTCGTAATACATTACTGCATGGTGCTTAATGCTTCCCTAGTAGGGTTTAATATGCAGAGTTAATGTAATTCTTACGATGGTAAGAGATCCTATTCTTAATGAGCAAGTTCTCAGATGACACCTTCCAGCTGTGCTCGATGTCAGTATCGGCTGTCAGTGTTAGATGAAAAGTCTGAAATGGTAAAACAGTGCTGCTTGCTTAGTATTTCAGTCATTATGACTAATTCCAGTCGGTTGTCGCTCTGATCTACCCAGTGCTATATCCTGACTGAATAGTTTTTGGACAGGACTACCCACTTCACACCAGAAATAAAGCACTGACATAACCAATATAATTTACTGTCCGTTGCTTTTCTCCCCCGGAGAAACTGACCTAACCACTAATATTTACTGTTCATCGGCAGACCTTCTCGATACGTTCTACATGGCGAAGAATCTGCTGCGTGAGGAACACAAGACTGAATGGATCATCCAGCATTTTTTCACCTGTGTACCTGGTCCTGAGACAGGTAAGACCCGGGCATTAAGAAATTAGGATTGTGAAATTGTTGGTGATAGGGCAAGAATACACAGAAAGCCGAGGAAAAAAATATGCATTTATCATGGTGGGTCATGCATCTACTTACGTGCCGTGCACTCAGAATTTTTACCAATATTCTCCTCTGATCAGAAGTTATATTTTTTTAATGAAGAAATGATCCCTCCTCGTTATTCCCCCTTGTGTATTGATTTTAGCAAACTTTAACTCCAGGAGACAACAGCGACCTAATCGTATACGCGTTAGTTTAAATGCTCAGAGCCAAGCATTGGCGAAGAAGAAGAAAAAGAAGAAACAGAAGAGGAGGAAGAAGTAAAAGAAAGGAAAGTTTGCCTCTTAAGTTATAAAGAAAAATGCATATATATAAATTAAATAAATAATTGCCTGAACGTCTGATGCTTTGTCGAGAGATACGATCATTTTCTTATTCGCCCCCCCCCCCCCCCCNCCCCCCTCCTAAACTTATACCCCCGCTATGGGACAGTCATATGGCATCATCATACTTAAACACATTCACACGTATGTGCTTATGATACGAAGTCATATGTGTCCATCGGACCATGAAATGTCCCAATGCAAGGAAGTCAGTTCATTATCCTGGTAACCCAACCCAGACCATGAAATGTCCCAATGCAAGGAAGACCGTTCATTATCCTGGTAACCCAACCCAGACCATGAAATGTCCCAATGCAAGGAAGTCAGTTCATTATTCTGGTAACCCAACCCAGACCATGAAATGTCCCAATGCAAGGAAGTCAGTTCATTATCCTGGTAACCCAACCCAGACCATGAAATATCCCAATGCAAGGAAGACAGTTCATTATCCTGGTAACCCAACCCAGACCATGAAATGTCCCAATGCAAGGAAGACAGTTCATTATCCTGGTAACCCAACCCAGACCATGAAATGTCCCAATGCAAGGAAGTCAGTTCATTATTCTGGTAACCCAACCCAGACCATGAAATGTCCCAATGCAAGGAAGATAGTTCATTATCCTGGTAACCCAACCCGAGTACATCAAGTCCGAAGTCGAAAGGTCTTAAGGAAAATATGAAGTTCTCAGGAGCTTCAAGTGATTAAGTTCTCTCAAGCCCAGCATGACTAGTGCACAGAGGGCATCATAAATATTTGTGCTCTGCTCTCAAGTCCGAGAAGGCCAGAGTTGATCTGCTCACTCACAGATTACAACATGCAAATGTTTAGCCTAAATCCTACTACTATAGTAGTTTCACGGGAAAAAAAAACCACGAGTTTTTTTGGGCAATATTAAATTTGTTTCGTGACAGATTTTTAAACAAAATTGCATGTAAAGTGACACTAAGTAGTCTTGAAAGAGTTAAAAAATTGGGTTCTGTCCGGTGTTTGTAAGTAGGTCATTCAGTCGCTACAGAATGGGCACCTAAGCTCCAGTCCTTATGACTGAAATGACAGAAGTTTTACAGCATAGCGAGATATGACGTATATATCACTTAGATATGACATCGCCGCGTCTCTTTACTGTAAAACTGTATACTCTATGCACACGCATTAATGTTCATAACAGTGACAGAGTTAAAAACGGTTGAAACTGCACTGACCAACATCAAAAAAAAAATCGCTATTGAGACTACTTGTTAAATTGCGACATACAAAATTTCGTTGAAATCGACTGATAAATACTAAAGTTATTACGAAAAAATGTCAGGTTTTTTTTCCGTGAAACAAACTATACTACTACCTCCCAACTGTTGTCAACTCAGTCGTAATGTTCTGTGACCACGCCCCCCCTGACCTATGACATGATCATCATAACCCATTTATTGATCTATATTCATTTGGGCATGTTTAACTTCACAATGCTGGTTTGATCAATATTTTTATCTTCCCACATGGCCCTGCTGTTCTGGAGTTGTTCTATATTATTATATCGAGTCCCTCCAGCATCAGTAATGAGACACCATCTCCAATGTACTCGTGTTTGATTATGTTTTCATAAGGAAATCTTTTCATTTAGTAAAGTGGAAATAAGAGTAAACTCGTGGATAAAATTGACAAACGAAAAAAAAACAACAAAAAAAGATTCTGTGTAGACTATTTCTTTATGTTCCTCATTCAAAGACCAGAAATGGGGGTCGAACACAGCGCCCTTGGTTCTCAAGTCCAATGCTCTGACCACTGAACCACTGAGCTGTTGGAGTTCAAGACGTAGGCAAGCTAGACTACATGGCGTGATGAGCTGTGAATAAAACCATAGACTTTGCTATTTTTACCCGTTCTGTCACACCTTACTGTAGATTGTAGAGTAACGACCCGACCTTTCTTTGCCTTCATCATTTCTCTGCGGCCTCGTCCAGTGCTTTCATCTGGCTTGTCATTAGCAAAGATTGCCTCACCAACTAAGCTGTTAGCGTGTTCATTTCAGTTTCAGTTTCGTGTAACGCCAGAGCGCCAGTACAGATTAAAAATTCCCGTACGAAGTCTGAAAACAAATTTTTTATCAATTAAATTTTAATGTTTGCTGTAGGCCGTTGTAGCCAATTCCAACATACAGAACATGTACAAAAAATATATATATATAAATTAGAAAACATTTCACACAGACATTAATCCTAACCAGTGAGCTTGCGCATTAACGAAAAGGATCGTTGTTACTACCGTTACTACACTGGTGCTGAATACAGCCTTAGTAGCTTTCAACATACAAAGCTAATGTTAATCTCACGATGGTAAGAGATCCCGTTGTTAATGCGCACCTTCTCAATTACCTTGCACTCGTAATGCATTCACTCATACTCAGCATTCACTCATACTCGGCATTCACTCATACTCGGCATTCACTCATACTCGGCATTCACTCCTCGGCATTCACTCATACTCGGCATTCACTCATACTCAGCAATCATATAATAATGTGTATTATCTTCTTCATCTGAACCATCTATTCATTTCAGAAACGTCCAATGTGACCATCATCGTGCAAGTTGTCGGGCCTCATCCAGAGATGCCTCATGCTGTGCTCATCAGGGTATGCCCTTCGCCTTATATTATGTTTTGATTCATGCAGCCAACTCCGCTTAGTAGCAACTCTTTGAGAACGTGTGAAAATTTTCGGCAAAAATGAATTAGGATTATCCAGTAACTTTTACAAAATTATTCAGTTATCTGAAAAACATTTTCTGAAAAACATTTCCTGATTACCCCAGATGTAACAGTCAGGAAGAATGCGGTAGAGCGGATGAGGCTATCTATATTTTTTGTCTTTGCATAAAATAGTTTATTTCTTCCCTAGGCGTTTTCATCACTTTTGTCGGGCAGATGAATATACTTTTAATTCTTAGAAATTTAGAATTAAGCTCTACAAATAACAACAACAATAATGGATCTGAAACTTCACTTGAGCATTATTTGTGTTTTCAAACCGTAGTTGCCTCTTAGCGGTGTACTTCTCGTAACCCAAGATGAATGAAATTCATGGTCATGCTGTCGGCTGTAAATGTTGTAGGAGGCAGCATGACAGTGTAGTTCGCCAGTTCTCAAAATCCAACGGTTGTCATGTCTTAGGTTTGTGGGTTCGATTGCTGATTCGGACGGTTTGCCCTGTGGAGTCCTTGGGGAAAGACACTTCGTTTCCTTTTACCCACTCCATGTAGATTCGGACGATTTATCCTGTGGAGTCCTTGGGAAAGACACTTCGTTTCCTTTTACCCATTCCATGTAGATTCGGACGATTTATCCTGTGGAGTCCTTGGGAAAGACACTTCGCTTCCTTTTACCCACTCAAAGACACTTCGCTTCCTTTTATCCACTCCATGTAGATTCGGATGGTTTGTGCTGTGGAGTCCTTGGGAAAGATACTTTGCTTCCTTTTACCCACTCAAAGACATTTCGTTTCCTTTTACCCACCGGACGGTTTGCGATGTGGGGTCCTTGGAAAGGACACTTCGCTTCCTTTTACCCACTCCATGCAGATTCGGACGGTTTGTGCTGTGAAGTCCTTGGGGAAAGACACTTCGCTCCCTTTTAATACTTATACCCACTCCATGCAGATGTAAATGAATACCTGAATTTAAAGCTGGGACGGGGCGATAAGCAGGGCGCTGCACCGCGGCAACTAGAAATGACTTTGTTATGCATTTCATTTGTAATAATGTGTATTCATGAGTATGTCTCTTATTCTATGTAGATGCATATTATGGATGAGCTGTAAAAACCCTGTATAACAGTGTAAGATGTAGTTCCTGTGGGATAAATAAAAATCCCAATTTCTTTCTCTCTGCTGTATACCTCCCTCCCTTTCCTTCCCTTCCCATCTATTCCCTTCTTTCCTTTCTCCTTGCCTTTGCCTTTCCCCTCCCTCTCTCCTCCTCTCCCCCTTTCCTTTCCTCCTTTTTCCCTTTTCCTTTTCCCTTTTCTCGTTTTCATTTTCCTTTTTTTCCCCTTTTCCTTTTCCTTTTCCCCCCAGTCCTTTTTTCCGTGTCCCTCCCCTCCGCCTTTTCCATTTTTTCCCTTTTTTTCCCATTTATTTTTTCCTGTTTTCTGTTTTTCCCTTTTTTTTCCGTTTTTCTTTTCCCCCTTTTTTTGTTCCTTTTCCCCGCTTCTTTTCCTTTCCCCCTCTTCTTTTCCTTTTCCCTTTTTTCCCTTTTCCCTTTTTTCCCATTTTCTTTTCCTGTCTTTTCCTTTCTTTTCTTTTCTTTTCCTTTACCTTTTCTATTCCTTTCCCTTTTCTTTTCCTTTCCCTTTTTCTTTTCCTTTTCCTTTCCCTCCCTTCCCTTCCCTTTCTTCCCTTTATGATCCATGCCATTGTTCTTATCTCTATTCCAGGACGCAGATGACCGGCAGGTTCCTCTAGTAATGAGTCCGTCGGCCCAGATGGCGATTGGCGTGATGGGCTTACCCATAGCAAGACAAACTCTGGCTGGACATTTCCTCTTTTTTCAGGGGGTCAAGTGGTTCAATTTCAAGAACGGCTTGCAGGGAATCTTTATCACAGACCCCACTAGCGTCGGATTTCTAGCAAAGCCCGAGGAAGTAGACATGTCCTTTGCTTAGAATGTTTCGCAACCAGCCAGAATGGGGTTTATTTTTGTCACTAGACCCAAGATCTGTCCAGCTATTAGGATCAGAAAGTGACCAGTGAAAGCTTTCCCAAGTGGAAGTTCTAGTAGTTGCATGCAGAGAATCGTAAGTGTAGTTATTCCCGCACAAGAAAATAGGAATTTTATGAGTGAATGATACATGTGTGGATTTAAGCATTTTTCCACCGCGAGATAGATTTTTATGATTTATGATTCTGTATATAAAATTCTCTTAGAAGCTCAGTGTCTCCACTTTGACCATGCACGGACATTCTCACTCACTGCCATTGTTAACTACTACAGCGCACATATACGAGGTCAGGACAGACAAACATAAGATTGAACGTACAGCCGGAGCATACCTTTGTGGATGGTCATTTCTTTTTCTTTTCCTTGTCAAAGTATTCCCCTCCAACATCTGTACACGTTTTCAGCCTGTTAATCCAAGTTTTAAGGCCTTTTTGTAATCTTCTTTGGGTATGAGACACTGAAAACTGCACTTCCCAAGGCTGACTTCCATGCAAACTGGCGGCCTGCAAGGTGGTTTTTTTTTTCAGGGTTGGGAAAAGGGAAAAAAATCGGAGGGAGCAAGATCTGGGAAGTAGGAAGGATGAGCAAAATTTGGATTTTAAGAGGAAGTCCTGCGTTTTGGCTGCTTTATGGGCTGGGGCGTTGTCGTGAAGGAGTTTTATGCCTCTCATACCAGACTTTGGTCGCTGTGTCTTGTAATGTTCAATCACTTTTGGCAAAATGTTTTGGGTGTAAAAACCACTTGTAATGATGGTGTGGGCTTTACAAGGAATCTGTGCCACCAAGCCCTTCGTGTCGAAAAATATGGTATACATAATCCCTTTCGTCGACCGCGATCTTTTTGCTATTGTTGGAGGATCACCACCGTTGGGGCACCATGAGATGTTCTGTTGTTTGCGGTGAGTCTCATAAAAATATAAGCCTAAATTTCGTCTCCAATGACAGTTTCATTCAGCCGACAAGGATTACAATTATCGTACGTGAGCAGTAGTTCTTTGGCATATTGTACTCTGGTTTGTTTTTTTTCAGTCAATATATGGGGGACCCATTAAATTTTCCTAGTTTTAAATCTTTTCAGTATGGTTTTCAGTTGACAAACTAATCCCCGTTGCAAGAGGTATGTTGATTAGTTCTTTGATGTTAGCCTTTGTTTGGGGATGTGATTACTGTGAAATTTGAGGCCTTACCTCGCTATCGGGAATTTCCCATTTTCCGGACTGGAAATGCTTAGTCCATCGAAACACCGTGGCTCTAGAGGCCAGAGAAGCTAAAGAACTGTCTCGTAAAGTTTCATAAATCTGAGTGGCAGACTGTCCAAGTTCTACACAAACCTTCACAAATGAACGAAAATCACGAGAACTGTCTAGTTTTGGTGGCATTGTATTTGAGCAGTGTTCTGTAGATGTGCATTTCAAATAAAGATTGACAGGCATAACTGTTCGAGTAAGGCTGTTAATATTTTGCTGATAACGAAAGAGAATATTGAATTTTGATAAACATAACTTCCCTTCACAAATGAGCATTCAGTATGTGCTCAATGGTGCCAATCTCATGTTTGTCCGACCTTGCATGCTAACCCATGTTGTTATACCCAATGAAAGTACATAAAATTCATTTTTGAATACTATTAGTTGCTGAATATTAAAACAAAAAAGCCGTCATTTTGACTGGGAGCAAGACAAATATTTCTAGGGTGGGGGTGGGGGGAGGGGGGTCTAGCCCTTAGACACATGAGTGAAATGAGCGATTGCGGGCATACAAACACATTGAACAATATACATTCTACGGCTACACACCCAAAACATATTCATAATGCAACAGTCTAAAATCAAAATATATTCTACCTACACCACGGACAATCTTTGTGTAAAGAATTTCAACTGGCGTATGTTAAATCTGTTTAATTCATTTAGTTCTTGATATTTAGCTCTAGACTAGCTTCTAACTTCCCGACCTCAGTGTCGGATCCAATCGCTCGAGCCAACCGTTGGACAGCAATCATATAGCTTCCGGGAACATGCGCAAACACTCGTAACAAGCAGGTCCATAGATAAGTACACCGTGCTTTGCCGTCACACTATTTCATCGAAGGATAATTATACCAGCGTATACAAATTTCACCGCCTCTCTGGCCATTGTGAGAGATAACGAGATAGTTGTGGTAATTCCACCTTTTGGGCTGGAGAACTTATTTTCCGCCCACGATTTTAGTGGACAACTTTGGAAGTTTTAGCTTTTCCTCTAGTCAGTTGGAGATCAGTTCATGAAATGGAGAATCGATTACACTGGATCGGAATGTCACATTGGCCCTAGCACCGCAGAAAGGGAAGTTCTATTAGAAAACTCTTGGCTGAAAATCGAGACATTACGGCTGATAAAGATTTCATCACAGTGATATTTTTTTAACGAAAAAAATAAGAGGCATGATTTGATAAGAAGTGACCACGGAACCCTGATAATATCAACTTTGTTTTATCGCAGTTCGCAGCTCTTTCTTTATCGCGGCATAGACTTTTAGTTCCGCTATATGTCCAATATCCCCTTCCTGGCAGCGCCTTCAATTTCAGTTCCTTTTATTCAGTGTTCTGTTTAGACAGGCCGTGTAGCTGAACCGATGGTGTCGAGTTTGGCTGTTCATTACACAAAGCACGTCTGCTGTTAGTGTAGGTAGTTCTAGGTCCCCAATATGTCCAGTGCCAGACTATTTTTAATAAAGATGACGTATCTGAAGTTCATCATCGTATAAACTTTTATAATAAATCTTCTATCTGTTCTACAACTTTATTATATATTATGCAAATATTGTTCAGTTCCAAATAGTCACTAGATTCCCTACGATCTCTTGGGACATTTATAAATAATGAACTGACATGCATCACATTTCATAAGTTTGCTGTAACTGTAAACAAACAGGATTATTGTGGATATATTAGTCTCGATATGAAGAATTTTATCCAGTTTTAATCATTTCAATACGAGATCACTTGCTGGGTGGATTTGAAACTAGCGAATTTGGAGCCCAGTGGAAAGTGATTTTTTCTTTTTTTATGTGTGTAAATTAATGAGCGATGTCACCGAACATTGAATGTTAAGAGTGGGAAAGTTTTCAACAGAAATTAGGATGAGGAGGGCAGGGCTACAAACTAATCTTAAAGTGTTCCCCCATATAGTCAAGTCTAAAAATAAATGTTGGGTTTGGATGATTAATTTCCGAGCAAGGCCCGCATTTCGACAGAAAAAATACCCAACAAAAACCAGTGAATTTTAAAATTATTGAACTGCGTTACTTTTGACTTAAATCTTATCAGTGTACAGTACTTTTGAAGTTTAGATATTGCTCTTAACTTTCGTCGCTATGATGTTCAAAGATACGGATGTTTTACGTCGACGTTAATAATTTTGATAACAAATGGAATAACTTCTGTGTGTTTACATGGAATTATATTTTGTCACAGGGATTCTCAAATTTTACCCCATCACAAGCACAACAGTCATGAACCCGCATTGAGTACACTTGGGGACGAAGAAATTAGTTGCTCCGAGGGTTACGAAAACCACTGCTGTGTATCATTTTAAAGTCTTATTTTAAGCTGGAGAATATTTGTCAGTACCTTAAGCATTACGAAACTAAGCTAGTCATGACATTGAGTATTATTAAATGTATTATTAGTTTTAATGCAGTACTAAAACAAGTCATTACATATTGTATTATGAGACTGTCGAGACATTGCTTATTATATATTTTTATCATTGAAAACTTAACATTGTCACTTAGATTTTTAACCTACTGTTCAAATAAACTTTATATTGACTTCTTTCCTAATGTTGTGGTGATTTTGTACTTTCGAACATCATTTTCGGTCTTTTGATCGACCTTTTCGTAGAAAGCTTTAAAAAAAACCACTTTCAGCGTAGCTAAAAAGACCATGTATCAACCGCTGCCTTCACATGGCTCTAAAGGGCAATCGCCGCCTACTTTTGACTGTTCTGTTTTTCAGTCACATCTCTCTCTCTCTCTAAAAGTCTCACTTTGAGCCATGGCAAATTCGGAATTGTTTGTCCCAGCTGATTCGGAAAGGTGAATTTCTAAACGTATATGCTGAAATTGATTGTTTGAGCGTTTGATTCTTCAATCTTGACATGTCATTAAATATGAATCTCTCTTAACTATACTGGCCCTATATCTTTCTCTTTAACCACCAGCTCATGAGGAGATAACTCCTGGCAGTAACACAAGGAAACAAATTGCAGTTATTGAGAAATAGGTGGACTGGTTTACTTTCTCATTGCAAGAAAAGTTAGGATCCTATGCCACAGATAAAAACTGGCAAAACTCCCATGGAAAAAATGCCCACTCATTCATCATTGTCTGGAAAATTAAGATTCTCTACGGACATCTTAGCGTATCCGAACTGTACCAGGGTCACAAACTCTGCCGTGCTAGTGTCGCAAACTGTAACAAAGTATGTAATTTGTGTGCATTCATGTCGACTTTACGATGCAACACTCCTGCAAGTGTTTCTTTGGTCTATAAGAGTTACAGTAGTGTTGCAGCAAGTAGCCGATGTAGGACCATTTTCTCCTAGCCTTGGTCGCAAAAGTGATCACAAGGTCATAATAATGTACCCTTTCTAGTTCTTTCAGATATCTCTCCAGAACCGAAAAAAAAAAAAGACTTAATTTCAAAGTTTATAATGTCATGGATTGATCTTGAAATTCACCACATTTTAGCAGATTGATATTATGTTGCCTCTTAAGACTACAAATTTGAAATATCTAGACTAGGTACTGTGATGATGTCGCAGCTGAAGAATTGAAAAACTTAACAAATGTATGCCCGATGTATGTCCTACACACTGGCCCGCTGCACGTCACTTTTTCACATACTTTTTTTTTTTTGTGACATAAGTATAGCTGTTGGATCAAAGAAAGTTGCTAGAATCATATTCTGTTTGTCAATGTGCTTGAAATTTTATTTCAATTTTTGAGAAGTTATTGGAGTTTGAAGTAAGCGTACTTTTTTTATTGGGGCGGGGGGAGTCACCCGATGCTTGAAGCAACAATCAATTTATGACTCAAGAAAAATTCTTTCATTTACCACGTAGGGAAATTGGTTTACAAAGCCATAGTGTTATATATCTCATTCATAAGAGAAATATATAATTCAGTATAAATGACATATGGACATAATGTACAAATGAAACACATACAAGGGCCATTGCTGGTCACCGCAAATGCAGTCACTTCCCTTCTCTCTCTCTCTCTCTTTCTCTCTCTCTTTCTCTCTCTCTTTCTCTCTCTCTCTTTCCCTCTCTCCTACCCCCCCCCCCCCCCCCCCCCCCCCCCCCCCCCCCCCCCCCCCCCCCCCCNGGGGGGGGGGGGGGGGGGGGGGGGGGGGGGTGGGGTGAAGAAAGAGGAGTGAAGTGTCTTTCCCATACATCTTAGAGAGACGCGAGGGAGGACATCTAACGACATATTAGTTTATTAGATATAGAGTAAGGAAGAATCAATCATGGATTCAGTAATTCTGCAACCCAAGACTCAGATAAGTGTGGATAATATAACCATCAATATTGCATCACAAAGATGAAAATTGTCTCTTAAAGAAGGCGCCAGATCTATTTCCATGCAATAATGCTAAAACAATTTGTGCTCAATCATGTCTTAACACCTTGAGCTGGCCTGTCTTGCCGGGTTAGAGTGTATGCAAGATGTCTTTCGCAGACGTGCCTCAGCAAAATTAGGGTCATTTAATTTTTCTCAAGTCTAAATTGCACGACTGTCTCCAAAGCGGAAGATGTGGCAGAGGCGGTACCAAGTGGGACATGTAAGAAATGAAGAATGTGTGGAAGTATGAGCTGGTAAGTAACCATACTTTCCGACCATCCAAAAAATAACAAAACCCCAAAACTTACAAAGTTCATCTTTGAGCGGGAAAACAGCTGTGTATATCGGCTATGAACATATTTGATAACATGCCACACTTCCTTCTCACAGCCATTAATGGGACTCCCACATCTCATGGATTGCTTGGGGATCCCGAGGATCAGGGGATCGCTCACCCCCCCCCCCCCCCCCNCCCCCCCAACCCCCATAAAAAAGAACAAAGAACGAAATGAAGAGAAAAAAAGGAAGGTCCATGAGGGTGTGAGGGTGGGACCCGCAAGCGATGGTCTGGAGAGGGCGGTCAAGGTAGTTTTAGCCCTGTATTGTGTCTTTGTACCTGTTTATTTTCCAAATTGGCGTCCTTGTCACAGCCATTGTTGCCTCATAGCTCTGAACTGCCTTGCGGGGCCGATATTGGGATAATTCGAATACTCCTGTAGGTATGCAAGATTCGGAATAACTGCCAACCACACTCAGACTATTCCCATGAGGCTTGCAGACATTTGACCAATATTTACGTTTTTTTTTTTTAAATTTTCCCGGCAAGATAGATTGAAATTCCGCCAAGACTATAAAGGGATACCCATAACTAGAGAAAGGACACATTTTTAAGATGGTGGAATACCTAGACTAGAGTGTCCAGTCTTTTTACTGTATGTTTTTGATTTATTAAGTGTAGATGGCGGTAGAGGTAGATAAAGCAGCGTCCACCTGTTTACATTCCACACCCATGACGCCAATGGCTTCTCTGTTCACGGGTAAAGGATGACTGGTGTTTTGGTCAAATGTTACACTTTCTAATGGATGTTATATTTTTAAAAATATATGGAAATCAAGCTGTTTCAAGAACCAAGCCAAGCCAAACCAAGCTACACCACACCACACCACACCACATCACGCCACGCCACGCCACGCCACCGCCACGCCACGCCACGCCACGCCACGCCACGCCACACCACGCCACGCCACGCCACGCCATGCCATGCCATACCATACCATACCATACCATACCATATCATACCATACCATACCATACCATACCATACCATACCATACCATACCATACCATACCATATATTCTCCTAAAGATGCCACCAAGAGCGTAGTTGTTATGATAGTATATTTATCAGAATATTTCATCGGCCGGATGTGAACCCAGAATTTAATAAAGTTATGAAGATGTTTTATTCCAGTCTCCGAAAGACAGATTGCTTTTCACCACACGCCCAGAGCGACCTTGTGTATTTGTTGTAAAGAAAGAGTTGAAACAAAATTGTTTTGTTGCCTCGTCATGCCTGTATCATCTGTGCCAGAGCAAGCGAGAGAGAGAGAGAGAGAGAGAGAGAGAGAGAGAGAGAGAGAGAGAGAGAGAGAGAGAGAGAGAGAGAGAGAGAGAGAGAGAATGACTGACCTAAAAAAGGTGCCTGCGTGCATGCATGAGTGTGTATGTATGTATGTATATATATATATATATATATGCGTGTGTGTGAAAGGTCCACGTTAACAGAAACTTGAACAAAGTCAAGATGTGGTGATGGCCTCTACTATCGCTGGACCGACCCTGCAGTTTATGACTCCTGAGCGGACTGTGTAGTGGTGGTGATGATCCATAATTTTGCTGGCCTTTTCAACGCAGAATTTTCAGTGTGAGTCTAAACTGCGAGCAAAACGCAACAGTTGGGTTAGAATGGGTGGATACTTTGAGCTCAGTCTGGCAAGTTTCATGAACATGTATTTGGTGACTAGAGCTGACCTCAAGATGGCACTCTGGTTCTACTCTCACCACCCCTTAACTACTTGGTCCAGGAATTATTGGCTTCTTTATTAGTAGTTGCCCTAGAAGCCATTCCTGAGTGTCTTCGCTTACTGAACCTGTGACCATTTGACCATTTGGATGTAACCTTTCATCTCTTTTCAACTATGACACTTTCCCATCTCCGTCCGCCACCCCACCCCCCTCCTTTCCATCCATGATGCACCGCTCTACAGTCGTTCCCTTCCTCCTCCCTCCTCCGTTTCAGTTACGATTCCTTCCTCCTATGAAATGGCAGAAAAGACCGCTATGTCTTTGAGTCCAAAGTACTAAGTCCATGAGATGGAAACCGAAGCTTCCCGGCCACTCCACAGAAGTGTAAAACACTGTATTTTGTGTGTTCGTGGGGGNGGGGGGGGGGGGGGGGGAGAGGAGGGGAAGATGTAAGAGGAAGAAAATGGAAGAAGAAAGATGATCGATGATAAAATTTTAAGATTAAAGATTTGTTTATTTGTAAGTCTTTCTGGCCATTTCCATACATCACAATCAATAAATCACCATATATATTGAAATCCAAAACACTATACATTATGTTGCAATCAGCCTTCAACCGCTTTGATCCATTTTCGCTTGATTTCAATCATTGCTTTATTACAAGAATACCACTTTCTCACAGATACACATATACCCTAATACACTCATTGGCACAGAATCATCCACAAATACATCCACACACATATACTAATTGGCACAGAATAATCCACAAATACATACACACATATGCACTCACTGGCACAGAATCATCCACAAATACATACATACATGCACTCAGAGGCACAGAATCATCCACAAATACATTCACACACTATACTCATAGGCACAGAATCATCCACAAATACATCCACACACATATACTCATTGGCGCAGAATCATCCACAAATACATACATACATACATACATACATACATACATACATACATACATACATACATACACTCACTGGCACAGAATCATCCACAAATACATACACACACATACACATACAAGTCATAGTTTTCAGACACTATAAAATTCACCTGAATTGCAGCCTTTATCCACAGTACAAAATTAACATGTAAATTTTTTGTTTACTTGCCTACATAGTAAAGGTCCGCCCACAGCTGGCAACGCAGCGGTCTGAAAGAGTGACCTTGGTAACTGCAACCTCACTGAAGTTGCTGCATAAGCCATACTGGAACAAAAGGAATGGAATTCATTCATTCATTCACTGCCTTAGTCTTTGATATAGTTATTCATTCAGGAACAGTCCAACATATCAACATGGCAAGAATTTTTACTTCTGTTTTATTATGAATTTTATTCTGCGGTGGGTTTTGTTCTTCCTACGATAATTTATAGTTTTAATTCTATTCTAATATAAAAAAAAACTCAGTGAGGCACATTCGTCGAATTTACATAGATTCACATGTAGTCTGAGCCTCCCGCCCCTCCCCACCCATTCCCCCCGCCCTCGACCAGAAAAAAAAAGAAAAACAAGCGTGTGAATCTTTGTAAAAATAATATGCACGTCACTGAACGACATTGTAGATGGAATTGTCTTAATTAGGAACCATCATTTTAGATAGCATCCTGACACCTCGGCTAGTTAGCATAGACGTGAGTGATCATATCGCCAAGACGCGTGTCTCTCACCTCCGGCATGGACATATCCTATAGTAGAACATAGCACAGAACGTGTCAAACGATGCGTCACGCAAATAGGCTTAATACTTACGTTACTGCGGCACTAAAATAATTTTCATGACGTCGTGACCCTGCGGTCAAAGAGAGGTAATTCCTCCATGTACATCGCTAGAGGAAGACGCCGCTTGGGGGCCGAAGGTGAATTCACAATCAAGGTAACACGGGTTTCATAACTTCGCCACATCTAGACGTATCAGCGACTTCCATGTTGCAGATGTGAAGGTTTTTTTTTCTTTGATGCGTGTCTATGTTATTATCTTCAGTCACGTGGGGTTAAAAATAATGGTTCGCAAGAACTACCAAGGCAGATGGTATCTTCAGGCTTATTTTGGGGTCTCTTGAATTAATTCATATTTTCATATTGCAAGTCATCATACATGTTTTCCCTGTTATTATAACCTTCAGAATGCAAGTCATCATGTCATTTCACTTATTAAATGCCACCACCCTTCCTTTATTTTTTGTTTTTTATATATCATGAATTGTAATGAAGATTTAAAAGGTAGAGAGACCTGAGTACTTATAATTTTATCCACTGACTGGTTGGACTAACTGGTTGCGCCGAATTTGATATCCTAAAGTGTCGCTTGCATCATAACATGATTATACTTCACAACAGATCGCTGACCCTCCAAGACAAGAAATAGTGCTGGGCAGAGGAAGATCGATCTAGCCAGATCTGGATGTCACGAGTACTCGGATCAGGAGGAGTTTCCCACTCATCTATTGGCGAGTGGATTTAGAAGAGACGCAGATTGGCTCGATGAGTTGGTCTGCAGTTCAGAACTAGACAGACTCTCTTAAGGTAACTGCCAATAACTGTCTCCCAGAAATTCGTTGTGCGGGCATTAGATGTGAGAGTCCGTAACACACTCCAATTTGTCTCTTTCTGATGGTTACTGTTTTCTTTACAGATATTTAAACCACACTATCTCTCTCAATCATCTACATTTCTTTTAACATTTACGACATGCAATGAGCATTTTTGAAAAAATCACATCGCAATGAATACTTGTCTCAAACTATAACTCCAGACGCACTTACATAGACAGAAAAGGATGTTTTATGATTGCAGTCAGGTTTATAAATCTATGGCCCTGTATGCATATTCTTACTGCGTAGAACCTCCTTATCTAAACATCTTATATATGGCCGTCTCGCCATCTTCAACACTTGAAATTTATCCAGAAATTCTTTCAAAGCTGAGGATGTATGGTATTACTTTTGTCATTGTGTCGGTGTTTTGGTTTTTTTTTTTATTTTTGTTGTCTCTATTTAGGACCTGTGTTCGATTGACAGATTTTCTGCAGAATCTGTTCAAAGAACGTTGTTTTTTTTAAAAATTTTACTGTCGTTTTAACGACTTATGAAAGCGCTTATTATCTTTCTGTTAGGACAATACATCGTTGAAACCAGCGCTGCCGTTTCTTTTGTCGAGCTGGTTCAGAAGGAAGCC
>JAWQUT010000171.1:703267-719396 GCA_033807755.1 Ellobium chinense
AGGGGGAGGGGGATGGGGAGATAGGGGGTGCCATCTTTTGTTTATTACCATTTCAGTTTGTTCCTTATTTTAGTTTCCTTTATGTAATGCACATGCAGTTACGTTGTTTTGTCCATATACAGTCATGTTGTTTTCTCTATGAGTATGATATATGCAGTTATGATGTTCTGTATTGCCACTCATTATCAATGTCTGACCACCCGTAAATTACTGTCTAACCTGGGTTCGTTCTGAATAAAACTGAAAAAGTGATTTTGTTTACGAAGCTTTGACCCTTGCCCCTAAGCATCAATATAGATCCTTGAGAGAATTTCATGACTTTGCCCGTAAATCATTCATAAACCAACTTTTAGCATACTCAAACTGTCTGACACTGGTACTGGGTACATCTGACTCTTTGACTTCCTACACATGTAATATCATAGGACACTCCTGTCTTGTAATATCATAGGACACTCCTGTCTTGTAATATCATAGGGCACTCCTATCTTGTAATATCATAGGGCACTCCTGTCTTGTAATAGCATAGGACACTCCTGTCTTGTAATAGCATAGGACACTCCTGTCTTGTAATCGCATAGGACACTCCTGTCTAGAGCTTGTTTTAGAGTTAAGATGAGGATTAGCAAATCTGAATCACACATGAGAGAATTGTTCCACAAGACTCCTGGACTGCCCCAAGTTTACTTTTTCTTCCTTAATCCTACCTTAACCCCTGCCCGTAACCCGAAATCTAGTGTCCGTGTCATTATGAATAACTCTTGCAGTATCACATACAGAAAGTCATTTTCATTCAGTTACATCCCTTTTGCAAGCCTAATTTTATCTTTGAAGAGGAGAACCGTCTACTTATGAGGAGACCGGAGAAGAAAATTGTGTTAGGTTTTCGCGCCACTTTTCCCAGTGATGGCTATAGTAGAGACCAAGCTTCCCCCACCTCCCTTTTCCCAGCATTAACATGGAAAGTAGTGTTAAAGTGATCGCCGACCGGGTTGGGATGGAGGGGAGGGGATGAATTTTCCCGCCAGACGCCACCCATTTTTCAAGACTAAATTTCAACCCCAGTTATTGGGAGTTCATAACTAAACCGGTACTTTGCTCACACATTTACCGCGTTAGCTCAACAATCATCAGCATGACAATCTTTACCACTACTACCACCGTAACTATCACAAATATCCCCCTCCTTCTCCCCTCTGTTTCCCCAAAGACAATGTACTCTTGTTGTGCTCTAATAAAAGAACTACTCATCTCCAGGTATGAACAAACCAGGTGAGGTGGACCCCAGGTATCTCATCTCCATGTCAGAGTCTCTGCTCTTCTTTTTGCCGCTGTCGTTGAGGAAGAAACTGTCCTCGTGCGGGCCTCAGTTCATCACGGAAGAGTACAAGGTAAGTACAAGGCACCACTTCACATAATATGGCCACTAGAACCAGGAAGTGAAGAAACACCTGACCTGCGAGAGAGAGAAAGGGGAAAGGGGAAAGACTGATTAATTGATCCATTGATCCATCCATCCATCCATCCATCCATCCATCCATCCATCCATCCATCCATCCATCCATCCATCCATCCATCCATCCATCCATCCATCCATCCATCCATCCATTCAATTTTCCTTCCTTTCAATCTGCATTATTCCCGTAGAGGCTGAAACTCCTGTTTTCTGTACACTTTTACTAATCTGCAGTTCATTTTGCCACAGATTTACTATATTATAGTACCTATTATAGCGTTACACTTAATTATAAAGTTAAATTTTGAGTTGCCCACTGAATCCAGGACATCCAATCCCAGGTCATTAATTAGGGCATTTAGTGCCATAAAGTTTAGGCTTAAACCATAACATGCTGTTTGTAAATCCACTCTCCTCTTTTCGTTGATCAACATTGGGAGGGACTTCTCTGTCTGTGCCAACCCCTGAAAAAGAAAGAATATGCCTATGAAAAAATTGCCTAAGTGAAGTAAAATGGCCACTGTTAGGCTCTTGATCTACCTTTACATGTAGTTACAGGGTATGTTAGCCAAGGGGACGAGGAAGACATAATATATTCCTGTAGATATGGGACCTATTCTAATATCGAAAGCAGATTTTTAGGCTTTTACTTGTAATCTTCATTCACGTAGAACGTTATTCGCTTTCGTAGGCGAAGTTCCCTGATCCTGCTAAACACCACATGGAAATTCTGGACAAAGACATTGAGATTACGCCTATGGTGGGCGGAGACGCCACCGACCAGGCGGAGAAAAGCTCCTTGCACAAAGACAGCAAAGATACAAAACTAACCATAGAGCCAGACAGCAATAACAACGTCATCAACGACGAAATCAAACAGGAGGCAAGTGACGAAGGAGGCGAGCTACCCCAAGAAGGTTTACCGAACGGCAGGCTCGGAGAAAATGGTGACGTTACACACGAAGACGCGTCATCCGACAAGGAAAATCAGCCCAGTGACGTCACAGTCACTATGGAACGTAATTCGCAGAATTGATGTATAGTATAAGCGAATGTTTATTGATCACCTTTCTTTTTGTTGAAAGCGACCATCTTATCCATGCAGTCTTTATTAAAGGCTGCATTTTTATATTTAACAGAGCTTAAGTTAAAAAAAAATGCAGCTTCTTCTTTTGGGTTCCCAGGTTTAAGCTGCTTGGAAACGGACTCAAAAAATTTTATTCATGATTTCTTTTTTCCTTTATAGTATTTTGTTGCCAAACTTGCTGTGATTGAATTTCCAGAATGAATTCTCCGTGATTAGCGGCTGCCTTAGACAGGGTTTTTCCTTATTTTTTGTCATATTTGGTAGTTGAAAAAGGACGATCGTGGTCGTAACAGACAGTTGATTGGTCACTCTCTGGACGTTGGAGATCAAGAATGATCGGTCCTTGCTAAAACCTTGTTACCTTGGCAAGTGGTCGTGCTCTGGAAGCGATGACCAGATACTGTTTGACTGAACTCGTGACAAAAACTCATTATTTCTACTATGAAAGCAAACTATACTGTGACAGGCATTAAAAAAAAAAAATCGTCACTGCCTAAGCATTTTTATGTTTCTGTAGGGGAGGACATACACAGGTGATGACGCAGTAGATAAGTGTCGCTATCCAAGAACTTCCTAATAGTATTGTGTTGACTACCGTAATAAGCAATTTTATGGTGAGCTAAAATGTGGTTATAGTATAGGCTTAGATGTCTGTGCGAGGGAATTTGTAGGGAGAGGAAAGGAGAGGAAGTGAAATGTTGTTGATGTTGGTGATGTGTTTGTGTACGTTACCAGTCGTGTGAGCTGGAGTCGGAATTCAAACTCCAATTCCAGTGTAGTTATAGTGGAACCTCGATATAAAGTACTCTCTGCCATTCGTGCATGGTAATGATATACTTATTATTGAGATGTATTTAATATCGTGGTTCACCTGAATAATGATGATAGAATAATAACGAATCCGCGCATTTGAAATTCACACTTGAATAACAGGGCATACTTCTTAAATGAATATTTAATATAGAGGTTCCACTGTAAAATTACATCATGTCGCCTTTTACTGAAGTTTCGAAACCTTTAAAATTAACATTGTTTTGTACATTTTAATTTTCACCGATGTCATTTTCATCAAGTAGGCATTGTTAACGCTTTCGTGTAAACTATTCTATCATTCAATAATCAGTGTCTTTTTACTTCATCTCTCTCTTATGATTCACACATGTTAACATTTTCTGCATCGTATTCCCCGTCATAGAAGTTTGTGTAAAAGTAGGATCGATATATAATTTTTTGTTATGTAGCGAGTCAAATTGAGACTTATGTTGCTGAAGTCATTGAGTTGACAGGCTTTAAATTAAATGTGCTTGAGGCCAAACGACATCGCCAAAGTTTTGCCTGCTACGGAAATGGAAAATAAAATCCATTCTTCATACAAAAATATTGATCTTAAAAGTGAAAAGTGAACAAGTGTAAAATATTCTTAAATTTCTATGAGGCAGATTAAATGAGTGGTATTGTATAAATAGTGGATCTATAATGAGTGTTTGTTTGATGTCAGATTTATGAAATGAGTTATACGTTTTATCATGCGAGCCTCTGGCGAGCGAATACGATAAATGTATAATTCATTTCATAAGGCTGATATCAAACAAACACGAGTTTCAGATCCTTTTTATCATATAAACTCTTAACTAATAAAAAAATGAACTTTTAATCGTGAAAAAGGGAAGTGGCCCATACCCTGTTTGAGACACATCAGTCACAACTGAACTGAATGAACTACACAGTGACGTGAAACAAAGTAGATCCAACCAGCTGACAATCTTCGATGAGACTTGAGACCACAGAAACACTGTGACATTTCAAGTACTTTGATTCAAATGTTTAACTGAACTGAAACTGAAACGTGATTTTTAAAAAAAAAAATCTAGACAGAGGGAAACCCCACGGCAATGAAAATAGTTACAAAAGAAATTACGTCACATATTCAAAAAAAATGACGCTACATATTCATACCCCTAGAGGTTTCCAAGGCTTCCAATCAAGGTATTCGTAAGCAGGCCAAAGATCAAATTTATGTACATGTGACATACCAAAAAATTATTGCACATTTTTATGTCATCGGAAATAAGCCCTGTTTATATGATCATTTTTTAGTTGCAATTTTCTCTAATTTCTTGCCTTATACATTTTAAACCCTTGCATCATGTGCCAAAATGAAGTTAGGTGATTTTATTTGCCCTGGATGAGAGTACATATATTAAGTAAGCTTTTGTTTCATACCACTAACTTGAAGTAGTCAAAAAGCGATCTAAATCTCTTGTTGACTGGCTGCTAGACATTTTGTTGGCTTGAAGAGATCAATTGCTCATCAAATTTGACTTCTTCATGTTTCTGAACTAGCACATGTCACCAGAACCAGCCTTTGATTTTAAAATTACGATTATTTAAGTCACTTATTTAAGTCCCTATACTAGACCACTTCTAATTGTGCTAAAACAATGAAATCATCACATCGAAACATGTCAACATTTTCAAGAAGATTCTCTAAGATTAATTGCAAAAGCTTCAATAATGACTGATTCACAAGAGGTTAAGAGGAAGGAACTAGAGGAGTTTGTGCTGGCTAATAAAATGCCTTTTTTTTTGTTTGGTTGCATGATATAAAATAAAACTTGTAGGGGAGATAATCTGACACCTTAACGAAGCCATTCCAGCCCCTTGTTGCGGTGGTTTTCAATCCACGAAGCGGCGTGTTGGCAGTACAGACTTTCAGACAGTGAAACATTGTAAACGGGACCAACAATAGTTTCATCTTTCCAGTTTAGTTAGACGTTTCGAGTATACGGGCTTAAAAAAGTGACCCTTGCACTATTCTTTGCATTGACCTAATTATGTAGAATGCGACCTCATTTCTCAGCATGAACGACGTGATTTTCATTGAAATTGATCACTCTTGTCTTTCACGCACAAGTGGCGACTGTTTGATTACTTGCAACATCGCGTCATAATCACGTGGTCAATCAATTTAAATGGAGATCCTTGTTTCACTCTCTAGACCAGGGCTTACCAACCTGGTGCAGCTGTGCTCCTCAAGGTAACCCATGCAATTAATTCTATGATGTACACGTATGGCTCACTTTACTAAATAAAATTCAGATTACTGATTGCCTCTAATATATTGCCACTGGATTTCGGAGGGTCTGAAGGGAAGCGCAAAGATGGCGTCAAGGAGTACACCGGCTAAGAAAGGTTGAGAACCCCGTTCAACATGTATGTATGCAGTTCTCGAATTTGGTTATAGATCTGCGACTATTTATCTCATTTATTAAGCAAATATGTTTCATATCCTGTATGTTTCAGGATCTTAAGCCGTCTTTGGTCCAAAAGTTCTCGGACCATCAAGTCCAGTATTACAGTTTTATTTTGTGCTTCAAATGTTAGAATATGTTTCCTGAAGAGAACCATGGAAATTTTGAGCTAGGTATAAATGTTTAAACACGCCCTTCTGTTTTGATTGGTCTAAGCCAAGAACAGCCTACTTCACCATACAATACTCTTCGTCCATATGAACAACAATAATTCTTCCCTTGGTGTTGTTATTACTGTATTGTTGCTTTATGGAAATATGGAACACACTCCGTAACAAGGCTCTCCCTGACACAATAGAGAAATGTTATAAAATGTCATATACTCTAAGTCATTGTCTTTACCAGGTAAACAACAATTATTACTACATTCCGTTTACTTCCGGCTGTGAAACGTATGTTGTGTCATGGAGAGTGTGGGGTGTGATACCTCTCTAAACCAATGTGTTTACTGAGCCTTTGATTTCTGTAGAATAAAGAGCGCAGTGAATACAGCTGTGTGCAAGACCAACTTGATTTAATATGTACATGTCATGATGTCCTGTCCACGTTCATAAACCATGCAATGACCAGTGTTTGCGCCTCTAAGATTAGGCTTTCGCGGGTCTCCCAGACTCTGCATTTTGAAGAAACAGTCAAAATTTAAGTTAACGGAAAAATTACTGTGGTGCCCAGAATCTGATCATGCGCAGAGACAGAACTAATGACTGTCGTCGAATGCTGAGATTTCCAATGGAAGTGAAATTTACAACATCTAATGTACAAGGCAAACAAAATCAGCAGATATAGTGATCTCTTACACAGCCTACATGCAGAGGTAAAAAGAACTTGTAATGAGATGTCCACACAAATGGATCTGTCTTTAGAAGGTTTAGAGGCGCAATGGTTTTGTTGTCATCTTGAAGGGCAAAAACAAATAATTTCATTGCCAAAGGGTTTTCAGTCTGACCCAAAAGGAGAATGGAAACTGAAGCAGTAGGTGCAGCACTGAAATGGCGTAACATTCACAAAATGAGTTTTATGTAACTGACCCGCAAAATGTGATTAGAAAGCTGGAAACCAATATGGCGAGAAGTGAACGAATGGTGACATTTTTTGGGTTTCAAAACTCTAACTGGTTAAAAATGAATTTGTGTAGCGGTCAGATCTGACAGGGGTAAAAACTAATCTATCTTTTGGACAGATTTTGCAGAACGGATCTTCGATTTGTTTAGACGCACCGCGACTTTTTTTTAGTCTATTTTGATTTTATAAGATAAATTTAAATGTTCAAGCTTTATTCACTGTGGTACGGCTGGCCTTGTATCGCTAGAGTAAACAATGGGTATAACGAAATTTCAATGCAAGACCCACAATTTAATCGGTCTTTTTGTAAAGCCCAGTTGAGACTTGAACTTATTAAAGAAATCTGGATAATTTTGGACTTTCTGGCTGAACATAGAAGACTTTACTAGACTATAAAATATCTCATATTAAAGTACGTGGATATTCTGCCCGGGTCACGCAAAGTTGCAGGAACCGAAGATACAGACAGCTTGGCAGGACAGCGACGACTGAAATGGTGATTTGAGCGAACAAATATCAAATACAAACCATGTAGACTAGATCTCGTATCAAAGTATTCAAATTCTGAGCTGAGTTAGAATCTGTCCATCTTGACTACATCATGCCGTCAAACAAGTTGGCACCATACCAGTTCAGCACCTCTCCTCCCCTCTCCTCTCCAACGCTCATATGTACGTAAACGTCATTCTTTATTCCACTTCCTTTCCCCAACTTCCTAGAAACTAATACGGACGTTACCTGCTCCTGCTGACAGCTGCTCTACTTTGTCAAAATACTTATTATGTAATTTACTTTGTCCCAGACATAGGCAGTTCGCTGATCTCATCTGTGTGAGTTTTTCATGTGCGATAAGCAATCTGGCTGAGACTGTGAGAACATGATGTGTCTACATCGTGTTTAGCTAAGTACTCACTTTAAAAACAGTACAATTAAACCAGGAAGAGGTCATGTAGGTCCCGACCGATCTAGTGACCTCATTTTAAGGAGGATGACAGCGCTCTTAGTGCTCGCTCCACTTTTCATTATCTCCACCGGTCCATCTGTCACATGAAACAAAACAATACACGACTCGCTGGATTGGTGTCTTTTTTTGGGAACACTGTAACTCGGCTATTTGTGAACCAACTGATCTAAAGTTTTGCCAGCAGCCCCTCAGTATGTTAAGAATGATGTCTGTAGCGATACTCATATAACGCACCGAAGGAATTTCTTTTATGTTCTTGTTAAAAAATGGTTTGTGTCGTGAACTTCGAACTCCATGTTTGCCATTTCCAAGGCACTGATGACCGATAACTTCCTGTGTCAAGTCACGCACCATTGTTGTGTTCATCTCACCTTCGATGGTGCTTGAAGAATACAGAAGAATAAGCAAACACTGAACAAAAGTGCTACTGTTCACCCCCCCCCCCCCNCCCTTTGCCCCTTGCTATACATCGCCATCTCGCCGCTTCATCATACACAAGACCTCCCTCAGCATTGTGACTTGATATCACCGCCCAGGATGATCTATTCATCTCCAGTCTTGTTTCAGTCCATGTTTTAAAACAGCTCAGTCCCATGGAATGCAGGCTCGCGCCTTCCTTTAGCCCTTTTATCTGGATTGTGCGTGCAATATTCCAAAAAAAAAAAAAAGCCACGCGTGATTGGTGCTCGCACTTCAGCCCTTTCATAAACAACAAAAGAATCAAAACACACTACAAAACTATTTATTGAATCAATCGCATGACTCACTCAGTCAAATTTCCCGACGTATTAAATGAGTAAATCTATTCAAGGGGAATTTGCCTGGTATAACATTGGTGAATAGTGGCACATTAAATATATTTTAAATAACATACAGAAATCGCAGTGCATTTGGACGACGCACAATTTATTTTTAGAACAGTGAATTCATCACAACAGCCATAATGTACATGATCATACACACCAGTGAAACAAAAAGTGTCAGTTGTGTTAGAGAAGAAAGCAAGATGTTAACCACAGTGTAAACAGAATGAAAGTGTCGATGTAATGATATCAAATAAAGCTCTGGTTTTAGTAATCTCCTTCCTTTCTTACATCAGTGAGTGAACATGGAATGTTTGGGCCCCGTGTTTTCTTTATATTGGTCCGCTGAAGTTTAAGTTGAGGGTATCTAGAGTAATAATGTTGTCCAGAATTCTGGGAATATCTACACATAAAAGGAAAATCATTCAAACTGTGCTGGACAATGTCTTTTACAAAGCAGTTGGAGACAAGTTTAGAATGCCAGCCAAAGAATATCTAGAAAAGAGAGGTGGGGAGAACTTTTAAAACTTATGTTATGATCATCAACTCCTCTTCTTTTTTATTGATTACAAAGGTCATATTTTACTGTTTTCTCCGACGTAACGGTCAATTGGGAAAAAAAATTACTGTTTTACTCTCACGTAAGACGCCAGAAAGCACTAGTCATTTTGATGAACTCATGTTTCTACAAGCTGAGCATGATATTAACTTCCCAATATATTCATATATCTTCTTTACAGTATTTTCTTCCTGGTCGCATTATTTTGATGAATGTTGATCATTTTTATTGAAACTTTGGAAAATTTGCTAACAGTTTTTTGTGAGCTACTCAGCAAAAAAATGTGTTTATTATTAATCAATGTAACACCCTGTAGCTTCAAGTGATTTAGGACTTTGATTGTTTAATATCACAGCACAGGCCATCCTAGGCGGATGCTTTCTCTAACAACTGTAAATATACAATGTAACATGCGTAATTGTTCAACAGTCTCCGTTTACTTGCAATTCTTCAGTACATGGAAAATATTGCAATTTTAAGACATTGTTATTAACAAGTGAATTTTTGTATTAGAATTCAATATTCTGTTCTATCAAAAAAAAAAAAAGCTATTAAGCAAAGGAAGCAAAGGTTGTAATTAAAGCGGAGTCGATTGTACGATATTCTTTTTAAAGACCAGTCGGTTCAAGCGATGTATTTCATTAAGTGTACCGCGCTGCTTTTTTATTCAGTCCTGTTTTCGCCTAGCTCACGCGAACTGGATGACAGGCTGTTAACAATACCATCAACTACTCACTTCATGATATTCGTACAGTACTACAGGACAGGGCAGGACGATTTTTGACACCGGCTTCAAATCAAGACAATGACGTCATTCAAGATCATACTGTTGGTCCTAACATTGATTGGATTCTTCGGACATGTTGTCATGAAAGGTAATTATTATACAAATTACGAATTATTTTAAGTTATTCAATAAAAAGAAATATCCGTTATCTTCATCATTTGTGGAGTCATCACTTGGTAAATGTAAGAAATTGGGCTGCTCAAATCTCACTAGCGATTTTTAATACACATATCACATAAAATTTTGATATCGATAAAATATTTCGCCTATCGAGTCTTTTTCAGTTATAAATTTAATCGACGTTAGCCTTACAAGAGTCAAACTAGATAGGACACTCTCCTATTCCAAGAGCAAGGCAACAGAAGATCTTCAGAGGAAGACACCCCCGTCTAACAAGTGTTTCTTCGATTTGACCTCCGGACACTCTAATGACATGGGTTATGACTCTCTTCTGTTGATTTCTTTTTTTTTTTTAAACCTCGGAAGGGAATTGAATTCACGACCTTCAGTTCCTTACTTCGTTACTTCACACCCTCTCTGCCACCGTGAAGCCATAGGTCAAAGTTGCATTTTAGGTACTCATGAATCACATGATAAGCTTGTGTATAAAATAAACAACCTGGCCTGAGACATTGTTTATCGGATATTTGATTGACTACTGCGATTTGTTACATTTATATTCATTGTTCCCTCGTTAACTTGTCTGTCGAGGCTGGAAAGAGATTACTGGACGGTGAAAACTGGTGTTGGAGAAATAAATTTTTAAAGTAAAGTTTAAAATTTAGAGCATTCTCTGTCTGGCATGGCATGGAGAGGGGAGTGAAGGAAAGAAGATGATTGGCTATGTGTTCAGGTTTCAGAGAGTGGCCAACATAAATAGCTGAAAGTCAAACTTTCCAGCCACAGTCTTATAAACAATTGCCACAGCTAGGTCTAAAAAAAAATGTAAAGAATCACAGAAAAGTTCGATATTCACTCGTTTCATCCGCGTTTGAGCAGTCATTTTCCCTTGAAACTGAGTTCAGTCCAGTCCAGGTAATCGGAAATGTTATGGTTTGTTTTGTTAAAATTAAAATAATACAGAATGTGGCAGGAAATTTACTGACGGTTGTGATGAAATTTGCTATTCAAAAATACAGTGTTGGAAATATCGAACTATGTCTACATACTGACAGTCACATGACTCTAGGTTGCACAAACACACTGCTTTGGGAATCACTGATGCATGTTCTGGGTTACCGTTGTACACTAAGAGATTAAAACTAGTATAAAGAAAGTAAATTATACAACACTCAAAGACGTTGTGTACATCAATGGCATAGAAATGCATTCTAATTATTTCTTTTTTCCATGAGGAACTTAATGACATGGCAGCTGCGTCACATGAATTTTTTCTTAACAACTGTGAACGATCAATTTTAAGGGACATATCGAGAGTCACCCAATGCCAGATCTGCCAACGAAGTACTCGAAACTGATCTCTTTCTTGTGCAATTTGAATGTGTTAAACTTTACACTGCAATGGTGTTAAGTTCACATCGCTTTGAAAATAACGTTGTATTAATAGACAGTCACGGAAGTTGTTAAATTAATTCACATTAGGCACATTTTGGAGTATTCTTGATAAAGAAACATGACAAGGGAAAAGGGTTTCTTCCACCTCAGTCTGGTTCACAACATGGCACCAAGATCGCGTGTGTTAAAGAATCGCGTGTGTGTATATGTGTGTGTGTGTGTGTGTGTGTATGTATGTGTGTTTTTATATGTGTGTGTGTTTGTGTGTGTATGTATATGTGTTTGTATGTGTGTGTTTATGTGTGTGTGTGTTTGTGTGTGCGCGCGTATGCGTATGCGTATGCATGCATGCGCGCGTTTATGTGTGTGTGTGTGTATATGTGTATATATATATATATATATATATATATATATATATATATATATATATATATATATATATATATATATATATATATATATATATTCACGCTAATCGCACTTCCTAAAAGGTTTATAGAATATAATACTATGAAAGAAAATGATGGGACTCGTAAAACATTTTTGTAATATCACTATTTTCGCTAGAAACATTTCTGAATGTATGTCCTACCCGCCCAACTTTCCCCCAACCTCCATATATGCATAGATCTACATAGTACAGTATTCACCCGTGACCCTGACACACTTTTCAACTGCTAACAGCTGTGCTAATGCGGAAGTGAAGTCACAATGTTTACAACTATCACATGTTAAAGTGGCCACTTTGACCCTCCATAACAAAACAACAAAAAAACTTTAGAATTTGTTAATAATATGCTATGGGCATCTCTTATCAAACCATCAGTTTCCTGCTCTCATTTTAAATGTTTATTATTAATTCACGTAATAAACATATGACTAGATGATATCATTTTTGCTATTTACTGTATGCTGGTGTACACTGTTATAAATCTATTTCTTGGAGCAAATCCAGACATAAGAAACACAGTAACTGAGTTTTATTCCGGTCTGTCAGTCTTGGCTACACAATAAACTCAGGCTAAACAATGTTACTCCACTGCAGTTCTTTCTTTTCTGCACTTTCCCTCAAATTCGCTGGTTCACCACTGCCTTCCCCATGTCCTACCCGCAGTTTCAGGCAGAGTCTTGTACTGAGATAACAGAAACAAACTGCAGTGCGGGACCTCGAGCGATACACAAATTCGAAATTGTGAGATATGGGGAGATTTTTATCAGCGTTTCATTTTGATGGACTGATCCCAGTCGAATACTTTATCATTTAGTCATCTTGAACTTTGTCATGAATAGATGCATAGAAGAATAAATTCCACTCAATGCACTACATTTCTTTTTGTGTAAAATATTTCCGGTTTCTCAAAGTCTTTTTCAGGAACAAACATCTACACATCATCATCGTCTTCGTCATCATCTCATTTGGAACAAATATTAAAAAATAATTAAAAAGTTATGTCCATACCAACGAAGAATTTAGAAATGTGCTTTAATATTTAAAATGCACTAATCACAATGATGTGATAAAAACAGAGCGAAATTTCGGCTATGAAAGTGAACATTCATCAGGTTATACACAAACTTAAATAAATGAATTATATCATCATCATCATCATCATCATCATTTAAAACTGAGAAGAATTAAAAGCTCAACCTTAATTCAGGTAATTTATTAAAAATCTAGCAAAGAATTAAGATCAAAAATGACATCCAAACGTTTCGGCTCTAAGGCCTTTATCAATAGAAATGAAACAAGAGTTAAAACTTTCACAATAAAAGCAACCACATTAAGAAGAAAAAGAAAAGACAAGCATGGAAGAGTGAGTTAAAAGTCAGTTATGATCGATTACGTGAGACAGTCTTAAAATAGCTGGTAAAGACGATAAGAATTGAACCTGGATCACGGGATAAAACAGGTGGTAGAGGAGTGAATTAAGGTAAGAAGGAGAGACTTGTGTGTAAAAGGGGGGAGTGAGTATGGGGGGCTCCCCCAAGAAAAAACTGAGCTTCAAGCAGTCAATAAAATAGGTGGAGGGTGGAAAAAGCAGCTTGTCAAGTTAGGAAATCATATATTAAAAAGAGACAAGCTTGGTATATCTCGATAGTAAAAAAATAATAAAAAATAAAAATATCTACGAATGGAGGAGGCCTAACTACACGCTATCACTAACATAATATTATCGTTATTAAAAGTACAGGTAATGCAAGGTGGACATATAAAATACGGAAATAGGATTTAAATGAAAATCGAGGGAGAGTCCAGGCTGGCTTATTTATAAAGCATAATCCCACGAGGAGGGAAAGGGTAAAAAGGGGGAGGGGGGGGAAATCAATTTTCAAAAGGAAGGTTATTGAAGTGGGGATCTTCAATGTTAAGCCTCCACGGCAGCAGTGAGACCCCAGGTTCCACATCCAGTAGGACTCGCGCTCGTTAAGGGCAGTCCCACTGGGGAAATTGACAACTTCTATGCCTTGGAGCATCATGTCCCTCACACCGCTGTGGCCAGGGGAGTTGAAGTGTTCCCCTACCGGTACTGATTTATTGTTTGTTATGACTGAGTATCTGTGGTTGTTGAATCTGGTTCGTAGGGCGGTGGTTGTTTGGCCAATATATTGTTTGGAGCATTGTCTGCAGGAGATAAGGTAGATGAGGTTTCGGGTGCTGCAGTTGATGTTATCGCGGAGAGGCTGTTTGAAATTAGATGAGGTGCTGTGGACGAAACTGGTTTTAGTCATGTTGTCATCATCATCATCATCATCATCATCATCATCATCATTAAAACTATATATTGTTCTGCATAATCATGTTTCTTCATCATCATCATCATTATCATCATCATTATCATCATTGGTTCATGAAGAACCCATTAAACAGGATAATGTCGAATGAATGAGAAGAGAAGGTTAAGCCAGATAAAATCTAAATATACACATTAATTCATCAAAATCATCAAGTTCATTTTCATCATGAGAGCGTTATCAATCATCGTCACTCCACCATTCCCTCTGTTTTCAAAGCCAGGCATTTTCATGTGGACTGTCACCACCACGTTCACCTGTCCAGTATTCTCATTTTGCTCATCTTCCCTTTGCCTTACATTCACACTAAATATTTCTTTCTCGTGTGTTCCCTCAGATCCCCATTCAGCCCTCAAATTTGACGTAGGACGCAACTTATCAGTCATGACGTCAGAGAACTTGACTTGTGTGAGACTGTGGTGCACCGTCATCCCGGCAGCTCACGATCTCCTCCACATCAAGCGAGTGTTTTCCTTGGCCATTTTCGAGGAGACAGACGAGGGTCGTGAAAACCATCTAGCAAACATCACAGCCTCAGGCAATGTTGTCAGCGTCCAGGACCCTGTCAGTGTTACAGGTATTGGATATTTGTCCTCCACTGGAGGCAGTTTGGAGCTTGAACTAAAAGCCGTCATGGAAAACTGCTCCAAGCTTGTTTACGCCTGCGAACTCCGCTTTGAAACTAACATGGGAATGACTGACACAGCCAAAGTGGTGAAGAGACTAAAGGTAGTTAGAGAGCCTGAACAGCAACTTTCCTCTGGCACACAAGAACTTCACGCGTTTGAAGATCTGAAAAAGTTCATATCAGATCAAATGAGCCATGCTGATAAGAAGTCAGAAGCAATATTTCATAAATTTCACGGCGCTATGGTTGATGTGGATCGGCGGTTGTCTCGCCTTGAGGACCGGCTGGGCAGGGACCAAATACAACTGGCCGCCATCGACTACAGACTGGAAGACCTGCAGGAAGTCGTTACCAAGGAGATTCGCAACAAACTGAACCTTTTGAGTCAAAAACTGGAAAACTCTTCCAGTTCGATAAGACGGGAGGTCAGAGAAAGTTCTGATGAGCTCCAAGACCAAGCAAGTCGTGTTGAAAAAACGTTGGCCTACATTAACACCAGTACTAACACATTGCTGGAAATGTCACAGACAAAAGATGCCATGTTTGAAAGCGCATGTGATGACCTGCATAACAACTTGTCTTCTGTCATTACTCAAGGGTTCGAATCCTTGTCCGCTTTTCAGACAGAAGTCGTAGAAAAAGTATCAGCTCTTCAAAGACAAACAGAAACCAACGCGGGTCTACAGAGTGTAAGGAGCTTTGCTGAAGCAATGGTTATGTTGGCTCGAAACATCAGCGACCTGCACGCTGGCCTGGAGCAGTTCAAAACCGAGGTGAACGAAGATCTGAAAAGCGTCCAACTCGATTTATCGTATGCAAAGGAAAATCTCGCCCTGAAGCATAGCCGGTTGGTACAAGATGTAAAGAAGCGACTGGACGACTTCGATGACAAGTTGACCACCAAACTCAGTCACATGAAAGAAGAGTGGGAAGCTGTGAAATCGAAAGACAATGAGCTTAAAGGGAAACTGATCAACATGCAGATCGATTTGAAAGACGTTAAGTTTATCGTTCGAAACTTGGACTCTTTAATAAATTTATTCGGATAGTTGGCCGAAGCGTGTGCCTTTGATTTTCGTCCAACGGGAGATTAGCGCAGGGCTTGTTTCTTTTCAAAGACATTTCTATCCATAAATCTTAAACATGCATGCCTATTATTATATT